>JADPQE010000031.1:70000-85000 GCA_016801055.1 Panax notoginseng | reverse complement strand
GCTTCTTTACCACTGCGTTTCCCCTTTCACGAAAGATAGATCAAAATCTACTATCACTAATACACAGAATCTAATCCATATGGTTTCTATTCTGCAGACTAGAAAAGAAGGGTACTTGCTCGAGCCAAGCCATAAGTAAGAGATTAGATTCATTTATGTAAGTGATTTCGGGTCTAGGTTCGGTGAACCCAGCTTCCATACAATAGAGTCGAAGGACAGCTGTATAGCTAAGGTCTAAGGGCAAATGTGTGCTGCTCTTGCGGGTCCAACTCCTGTGTCCTGTCTGTCCTTCGTAGGCGGGCTGGCTATTCCCGAGATTTTCAGAGGTTTGGCATCTACACAAGAAAAGGCTATCACCCGTAGCACGTAAGGTGCTGAAAATAAGACCCGTTAATGCCTCCTAAGCAAGTACCCCTTCTTCCGAGAAGTTATCGTGCAGATGCGAAGACAAGCCGTATGCCCCAAGAGGTCGAGGACTGGGGTCTCTAATCCCAAACGCATTCAAGAGAAGATCCAATCTAGAGGTACTACTCGAGAGCTGCTATCCCGCCCAACTACAATCTATCCTCTACGTGCCCCCCACAAGCACACTACTACCAAGGGTTTAATCCGGCCGCTCATCCAAGTCTTGTCGCCAGCAAGCCTAGTCCCATGTTGAATTACTAAGGTTTAAGAAACTAAGTAAGAGACGCAGGCATCAAGGTCTGAAGGGGTCTACCTTCGCCTTCTTCACTACCTCGCGTTCCTCTGCACTTAGTTGCTTGGGAATACTTTATACATACATTGGTTTGAAAAGAACACTACTACCGAGAATCGCTCTCTCTTGGCCACTACAACTACTAATACACTGCCCGCCTAACTGCCAAACGAGCTGGCTTAATCGACTAATGGAATGGAAGCCGAGGACTTAAGTGCAGGTGTTTGGAAACATCATATGGGCCATCTCTCGTCACTCCACTTCCCCTTGCTCGGGACCTAAGATGGGCTTAATGAGAAAAATCATATGTGGGAAGGTGGATTCCACGGTGCTCTCTTGTGGGAAAACTTTACCTTCGATACCAGCTATCTCTCAGAAATAGAACTAGGCTGTCAGTTGCTCTTCTATACAGTCGAGTTAGATGGCATTACTTGTTTTGCCACATTGCTCTTTCTTCCTTTGATTGGCTGCACCTGAAGTCACTCATTCCCAATCGCATTTCTGGTTAAGAGAAGTAGGTTCTTTGACTCTCTTCTTTTTTTTTACTTCCATGAAAAGGAGAAGGGAAGTGGTGAAATTGGCGCCCCTTCATCGTATTAGGGGTTGTCCTAGTACCGAAAAAGGCAATATTTTCCTTCGGGAAGTCTACCTCCTTTCGTGCTAAGGCAAAAAAATCTCACCGAAAGGTGAGAGGGGGCCTAATGCGATTCCACTCTACCTAGCCAGTAGGATAGAGTGGAAGCCTCCCTCGCGATCTACTAAAGGGCATTCTATTCCCAAGTATAGAAAGAACCTTAGCTACAACACTTGCTTGCCCACTCCTCGTCTTAGCTATGAAGCCCTTCTGACTCTAACAGCAGTTTCAGGGAATATTAGAATATACTACTATGGAAGTCACCTTCTGGAGAGAGTGAGCTTGAAATAGAGAAGTTAGGCTGGGTGTCAAAGGGACTCCACCTGGCGTAATATAAAAAATGGCAAAATAACATCTGCCTTGAATCCGAAGGGGCTGCCCAGACACCGAATTCACCCGGGGGAAACCTTAGGAAAGCTGCCTTCTCTTTGGAAACGGGGAAGGAAGACGTCAGTAAACCGCCTAGCTCGAACTGGCAACTCGAGTTCACCGATGCCACAACGAATGCGCAATTACCCAACGTTAAGGCACCGATGGAATCTGGTTCAGCGTACGTCCTCGGCGACTGCAAGACTTGGAGCATTTTCTGGGAACTCTTCCGCTTCCTATAGGTTAAAGAGATAGGGCGAAGAGGAGAATAAGTGAAGTCCCGGTAAGCAAGCCTTTCACCTCGGGGCTCTACCACTAGCTATGACCAGGTTTGGCTAAATGTCTAGAAAGCCTCGTCCGAGAGAAAATGCTTCTTTCTGGGCCTCCCTTTCCGCCAAGCATTGTAGTCTACGATCAGAAGCAAAAGTTGCTTAACGCCCAAAGCCCCTTTCGCTTACTTGAAAGGGGGAGATCCCCCCTTCCCCCCATCCAACTCATCTCTTTTCCTCTATTAGTAAAGTTCTTAAGGACTCGCAACAGTATTGTATTATTTGTTAGATCTGTACTTCAGTTTATAAGTCCTAACTCCACTTTCTATAGGAAGAGGGTGGATTTACTTTTCCTTCTCTAGAGTAATACTACCTCAGTTTCTAATGCGCAATCAATCAGTTGCTTGCTTCCTATCAATCTCGATTCCTGCTTAGCTGTCTTGCTTGTTTACTGGTTTCCTTCTTTTGCTTATTCGATACTGCCGTCACTATAATTGTAAATAAGTATTCTTGCTTGCTCCGCGTTGAGCCCATCTGGTCCTTCTTTTCTTCATTCCGGGTATGCTCTATCAGTCTGTCCCGATTCCTCTAGTTTTGGAGTTCCGGACTTAGAAGAGCAAGGCAGGGAAGCTTCAGGGAAGGGTGCTTTCACTTAGGCATATGAATATTCAAGAAAAAGATGTACATGGAAGAAGGACCATGCCACTGGCAGACCATCATGGCACTGAAACATAACATAGCATAACGGCGAGCAGGAAATATGAATTATTGAAATGCCCACGTCCTCTTTGGCTTAAGCTGTGAACATGCTTTCAAGCCTTTGACTGCTAACGGGCTAACGCCTTGATTTCGTTTTTTCGATAAAGGACAACAGCTCCCAAGAAGAATAAAGTCAGAGTAGGACTCAAAGGAAGATCTCTTCCCGGGCTTCTTCTCCCTTCTATGATGAACTTTCTTCACTTCAGCTTGCTAGCGCTTGGCTTACTTTGACTATCAGAGAGAGGAATAGACATCTCTGAGGTGCTACCAGTAGGTTGTAATTGAGGACCTTTCTTGACCCTTACCCTTCATGAAATCTCCTTGGAAGTTAGAAGTCAGAATAGCTGCCTTAAATGCTGCTTACCCGAGAGCGGATTCTCTTTCTTTTTTGCTCCTAGCTCGATAGCTCATCGATGGTTGTTGGGATCCCATCCCAGGGTTTAAAGTACTGATAAGGTTTGTCGTAGATAAATGGGAGTAGATCATCGAAGCAGATTGGGTGAAGGAAGTCTCTCAGGTCGAATCCACAGAGAAAGATTTCTCAGTAGGACTACCTTTCAGTAGATTCGCCGGCAGTAGGACTCTCTTAGAGTGTGGGAGTATAACAGTAGCAGCAGTTATGGCCCCATATCCCATCCGCTGCACCGGACTCCTCTTATGGTTCAGTACTGCTCGGGCCGGCTTCTTCTCGACTGGAAAGCCAAGCCTCGCCCACCCCCCGAAGGGACTTATCGGTTTAGGAAGTTCAGTTGTTAATGCGCACGCATATGATTCTTTCGAGATTGAATAGTATTACTCTAAAGGGGGCGGAGACGGAAAACTATTGAGGGTCACGCTCAGGTTGGTCCTTATCAAAAGATCTGGTGAAGCGGGTGAGTCATCTCCCAGCGGCGAGACGAGAGAAGTGTCGGGGGAAGCATGCATGCGGACCGGTTGGAGAAGTCATAGGTAAGGAGAGTGAGATGAGGAGGAGTTAACAACTATTTTCTTTATTCCGGGGAGAGATCGCTTAAGGGAGCAACTCGAGCGGGAATACCTTTCATGGTCGGCCCTTACGACTTGACTCCCCTTATTTCGTATTCCTGTCCATTCCTCAACCCCTTCCTCTCCCTCGCTAGCCTCCTTCGCCGTGCTGCCATCCATCCACTCCTTCTATCCCACGCCTATGAATTAGATGCCTACTGCCAGCTAACCGCCTGCTTTGAAGCGGTATTCAATGAATATATCGATCATAGCTGGTATAATCATATCTAGATAGATTGTTAGGGGAGCGGCAGTGAAGGGACCTTCGGCATTCCATATCAAGGAAGCCTGCTTTTGGAGTATAGAGAACGAAAAAGCGGAAAGACTTTTCTGCCAAACAGAGCGAAGTGATTCAGGGAGCTCGACTGTGACATAGCGAATAAACGCTTGTAACTTCGGCTATTGAGATCGACCGAGTGACTGGTGAGATCCTAGGTGTGGTATTCGAAATCTGCTTTTCGTCCTTCAAGTCAGAACCTACTTCTTTGAAATACCTTCTTTCTTATCCAGTTCAAAGCGTAAGAAGCGTCGATTCACCAGCCTCCGCAACATCGAAACTGTGTATGTATTAGGAGCGCGACGAATGGGGCTTCACTTGACTAAGATAAAAGAAGCTCAAGCTGAAGCGTTCACTAAGCGAGGAACTTTCCTCAGTAGAACCACCTTTTCCTCTGATCAGGCTCTTAAGGTCACTAGTCTCCACTTGATCCGGAGGTCAGGTATTTAATTTAAATTAAAGTTAAGAAAGAAGCATTTGCTTGCCGTTCTTTTCTCTCTTCTCTAGGCCTAGCCCTCCGCCCCATCTTACTAATAATGAAGGGATTTTGAAATCCTAGTAAACTTTTGTCTGACTTTGACTTCTGTGATTACTCTACGCTACGATATTGATTCTAAGGAAAGACAGAACTGCAGCCCAATTGCCGTTCTAGGAGGGAGCTTGGATGGTGAGCCCAAGCCTATTCTTTCCATTGAGAAAATTCCCTTAGGCATGGGACTGCTTCCTTTGCTACATATGCCTAACTTCTTCACTGGACGAATAGGAGAAGGGTTTGGCTGATGGACTAGTTAGAGTTTTTGGACGAAAGAGTGAAAATCAATCGAATCAAAGACTTGTTGCCTAGAAGTTTTCAAGCTTAGCTCGTCTTTCCTGCTATGATTCCGAACATAGTAACTATTTAACGGAGTGAAAGAGCTAAAAAAGTATCTGCCGTTGCAGGTCCTATATTTAGGAATGCTAAATCGGAACCGATTGAAAAGTGTTCTTAGTCTGCATCCATTCCTTCATCCCTTGAGTACGATAGCTATTCAAAGCAAAGAGAAAAAAATGGTGATAAGATCGGGATTTTCTGCTTTCTTAGCCTAGTCTGTTAACGGAGGAGAAAGGTAAATCTCGCCCTTCGGGCAACACCAAGGCAAGATCGATTCAAGTACAAACCGAAGCCCAATTGCAGCTACGCCTTTTCAGAAAGCCCTTACTCAAATAAATTCAATAGCCGCTCTTCCCCCTTTCCTGTTTAGGAAGATAGCAGCCGGTTTCAACTAAAGAGCTCATTATCTCTATTATTATTAAGGGAATAAAACGAGATAATAAAGAAAGAAGAAAAGAAAGGATCAAGGGGTTAGCGAACGGGGGCCCCATCCCGTCCTTCCTCTCGTCGTCGCTATCACTCCAGCCTTTCACTTTAACCGGGCATAGGCCCTCTTTCCTAATTCATCTACTGGTCTTATCTTACAAGCCCCAGAATGAGAGAAGGACTTCCCGATAGGAGAAGTCTGAGCGGGATCTTCATTAATGTTTTCTATAATTCATAGGTACTCTTCCCGGTGGCTGAAATTCAATCTATAAGGAAGAGAAGGCCATGGTCAAAGCAGAAGCATTAACGGAAAGATGCGCTTGGTTGGCTTGGCGACTATTAGGACTTTCATAGTAGCTAAGAAGCTGCAAGAGAACTTCACACCTCCCATATTAGGGAGAGACACAAAGGGAAGGGAGTGGGAAGGAGGGCTAAGCAGGAACAACCATTCCAACTATCCGCTGCAACCAACCGACAAAGACCTTTATCGCAGGTTAGAGGAAAGCAGAATAGAGTTTTCTGCAAAAAATCCGGTACGGCCTGACTTGAAAGGGGGGAAGGCTTTTAAGGACTATTTGCTGCTTTCGAAACACGGTCCAAACAACCGCTATTGAGATTCTCTGCTGCTGGAGGGAACTTGCTTACAACTTCTTCAATTCGATTACGTTACGTATAGAAGTGAAAAACGTATGCTTGATCCGAATCTGAACAAAGATCATTAATGGTGGATTCTCTCTATTCCGGAATGAGAGATGATCGGATTGAAACAGAAGAAGGAGGGAGGAGTTGTTCATTCCTGTGTTGGCTGCTAGAGAGGAGAGACTATTGAGGAGGGGTCCGGTTTCGAAAAACAGAAAGTCGACTGAAATGCAGAGTAGGGTATATGAGTCAGAGTAATTTTTCTTTTCCTCTCGATTCGCTTTTTTCAGTAGTTTGCCACGGGTCATTTGCCAGCGATGGATAAGCTTTCTCGATTGAATCATTCCCGGACAGAATGAACGGGGAAAAGCGAAGACGCATGATGAACTAGCTCTCGGCTAAGGCTCGTACTTCTAGTGGCACCACCCAGCGTAGAAAACGGAAGGAAGTCGCTCTCCTCTTCTATACTACAGGATACTCTATTTGGTCAAAGTAACTTTCCAGAAGAGGCAAGGAGTTGCAGAGGCTCTCGAACTTTCTGTGATCACTATACGGTGATTGTGAAATTGGGATCTTGAGGGTTTACAACTCCTTTTTTCTCTCTTCAAGTGGAAGGCAGGGAAGATCAAATGGAATAGAACACTCTTCATACTCTTTATTCCATTATGTGCTTCCCTCTTCAAGAGCTAAGCTACTAGACTAAAATCGTTTATAGCATCTCGTATGGGACATATATAGTCTTTACCCGAATAGAGTACTTCATTCTGACTTTCTCATAGCAGGCAATCCGTGCGAAAGGGCTCTCTCATCTGCTATTTGTACCAGAAGACGAAAGCCTGGAATCCTAGACTTCCGAGACGATAGGAGCGAGGCTGAGCGTTATAAGGCGGCTAAGGCAATCAGTTAATCTCTTTCTGAAATAGATCTCCCTTCGTCTGGCTTAGCTCATGGAATAGTAGCTCTTCCGCTATACTCTGGAGTGAAAGAAAAGCCCTGTTTTGCCCGCCTTAGTAAGACCCTCTTTCTGAGCCTTCCCCTCCTCCTTTTGAGTCATCTTGGATGAGAAGACAGAGACCTACTTCATCGACTTTCAATGTCCGTGTGGAATGCAACTTGCTCGCTGAAGTGGAGGCGCTTTCCGGTAGCAGGGTTTGATTCTCTTTTTACGATTACCATTCAAATCTTAATTAAGTACCAGATAGAAGAAACTATTAGTAAGGAGTTCACGTATGCTTTTTTCTCATCGTGTAGCCGGATAATTCGAATACCGCTACATCCTTCCATTCCTCAGGAAAGATGATCTACTAGTTCGCTGGCTCCATGGAGGTGAATTTGATCGGGTGAAAGTGGTTATCGGAAATCGATATCCTTTATTGGGATTGAGGAAAGAAGTGGGATGATTAGGCCGAAGTGGTTGGTGAAGTCGTAATTTCTTTCTTTTCTTGCAATAGTCAAATAAGGTTAGATTGCCTTACCACCAGTAGTTGAAAGACAGCGTTTCAGGTCCATAGTTGTATTCAGTAAGTTGGGTAGCTCAATTCCAATCTTTCAGCCTAGGACTTATTCTTACTGGAAAAGCGATGCCAGGAGTCGTGCTAGCTGGAGACTGAGACTTGAGCTAGAAGCCGAACCGCTTACCAACAGTTCTTTTTTCCCGCTTTCTAACCGCAAGCACTTCATACAAAGTCTAGAGGGGGATCGGACATTCAGTTCAAGGTGGAGAACCTATAGTTACGTTCAACACAGCAAACTACTTGTCTTTGGGGTTACCCTTCTGTCATTAAAAGAGATTCAGATACGATTGGAGTCACTTGACAGGGGCATCTCTATTGGATCCCGGGTTGGCACTAAAGAAGGAGGGTTCCACTTAAGTTTCATTCCGTTCCGTCAGGGGCTCCCCAAACTCTTTCTATTGCGGGCTTGAGCATCTACTTCTTTGTCCGTAATCACTGGCTGTCAAGGTGTATACTTAGAGCAAAAGGAATGAAACCAAAGTTCGCTTTTTGTTGGATACCAGGGAAGTACTTACAGCTGGGCCTTCTTGCACTTCAAACCCTTCTTTCTTTTCTTCCTAAATGTGGGTTGGGTGCTAAACCTGATTCCCCATGCTATATGCGGCGGCAATGCAATCTAAACTTCAAGCGAGCAGAGGAAACTAGATGTTGAGGTGTGAAAGCCTTCTATTGAGAGCGGAATCTAATTAATAGAATTGTGGCTTCTTGTTCACTCTCTCACTATCTGAACTTTAAGGTTAAGTTTGTGTTCCGCGAACTCAATAACCACTAAATGAAACTATAGCGGATGTAGTTGAATTGGGACCAAGACAAAGAAAGTGCTTTTATCGAGGAGTCATGGATTTGCTGGGAATTCCGGATCGAAGAATAAAAAAGATCAAAATATGGTACAGCCAAATCGAGATGAATGGAAGATGCCTATTGCGGGTATGGTCCCTGCTTCCTCACATTGAACGATTACATGGTGTTAAGCAATTGAGATCGACCTTTCTCATGCAATTGAATGCTCCAAGCGATCAGTCCATGACTTTCCTTTGTTGGCTCCTACTCTACCAGACGGTGCCCTATTAGTTAAGGTTAAGCTCAATAGAGCACCTTTGGGCGCTTTTCGAAACCAAGTTAGGGAATCAGTGACCAACAGCTTGAGAAAGCATTCAAAAAAAGCCTACCGTCTTTTGTACTAGCGTGAGCGTACTTGTGTGTTAAAGGGGTATTTGGGCTGCTAAGTATAAGCTATAGGCGAAGGCTTTCGCGCCTTGCTCTTAGCTTAGTTGCAAGTAGCTTTGATTTCGGAATAAGCTGGAAGTCGAGTAGTATGGATGAGTTGAAGTGAAGGGCGCTAGTCAGTAGTAAGTAGCAAGTAGAGCGGAACACGGTTGGCTGAACAAAAGACGTATGAAAAGTAAGATCTCCGATCTGTTGTCGGGAAAAGGAGATCCAATGGTACTTTAGAATAATAGGTCCTTTTAGCCAAATCCAGGTTTTGAGTGGACTTATAGTTCTGGACCTATGGGAACTCCAACTCATAAACGAGTAGCTAGTTAGTGAGCAGACGCAGACGAGAAAACGAAGATGATAGCTTCAGCAGCTTCCTCTTGCGTCTTATCCTATAGGGTTTGGGGGGTTATATCCCGATAGGCTAGCTAAGCTTGGTCTTCTATCTGTAGGCGGGGAAATGGATTTCTTTTTTTCTCACGAATTCCATTTTCTGCCCTACATTCCTGCCTTTTGGAAGGAAGAGGGGCAGGTCAAGACCTATCCTCCCCTATTTATTAGCTTGTAGCTCTGTCATTCCTATCCTAGTAGGAAGGGGTAGAGTAGAGGAAGCAAAGACAGATAAGAATGTTTTATATCTAGCACTGGTAGCTAGTCGAATGTAGGAGATAATTTCTTCCTTACTGGAAGACTCCCCTTAGAAGCTACCAACTCGTTACTACTTCCATTCCACTTGACCTAACCCCTACTCAATGGGCCTGCAAGAACCACTGACTGTCTTCTTACTGGCTCTAGGCCTGACGCAGCTACCGTCTTTGTTGTCTTAGTTACGGGATCTAGCTCATTGGGTTTAGCAACTACCGACTCGTTAACTGATTAAAAGGAATTGGCTTTAGCTCTTGACGAAGCTATAAACTTGCCCAGATTCTTGTATTCAGTACTTCCTCCTTCGCTTCAGATGGCAGAGCTACCGCACTACGTTCCGTTGATTGATGGGAGTATTGAACAACCAGCACAAGAGCCATAGATAAATAGACAAAGAAGCTCAGCTGCCAGAGTAGAGTGGATCCTATCCCATGTTTACCAGCGGGTTTTGGTCTCGCTATTCGGAGGTTCGAGTCCTTCCGTCCCAGATCCCTTCCTTAGCGCAAGCACTAAGCAAGTAAACTACCTCTCGCTTCAACCTAAAGTTTACAGTCTCGTACCAAAGCAATGAAACATGGAGCCATATGCTTAACACAAGCATGTCGAACGAAGAACCTTTTTTTATTGATTCGCACCAGTCTTGTTCTTTCTTCATCGAGTAGCCCTTCTCATTGACAGTTCGAAGATTGAAATCTTTAAAGCTTTCTTACTAGTTAGCTTAGGCCATAGAGCTTCCACTCCCTTACGTGTAAAGTCCTTTCGAAAGGTGTAGGATTCCGAAAGTAGCCCCCTCCTTAGAAGGGCTTTCCTTCCTTAGCGCAAGCACTAAGCAAGTAAACTACCTTCTTTTCTTGTAGTGAACGGCTTATACAGATGGACGTGGTGGGACTTGCTTCGTTCGTTCGTCAGTGCTCCAAGCGAGACCATAAAGATATCAAACAACCTAAATCATGAAAGTGAGGTAAGGCCCGTTGATTCACTGCCGGTCTATTCCACCAGCTTCAACTAAGGAAGGAATGCAACAACTTAGACATTAGCCTTTTCTTTTTTTTTAAAAGAGCTAGTGAAAGCGATAGCGATAGCTTACATAAAGTAGCAAGCTCTTCCATTCTCTTCTCCTTAGCGCAAGCACTAAGCAAGTAAACTACCTTGCCTAGCAATCTATAGGGAAGCCGTAGCCATCTCAGACTTTTCTTTTGTCGAGTGAAGTCCTGGAGTTACTGCCTTCACTCTCCTTTCTATTAAAGTAGAGCTCTTTTTCATCCTCCTTAGCGCAAGCACTAAGCAAGTAAACTACCTTTTGCTTTTGTCGACCTGAAGCTGCAGTGAAGGGGATTAGATTACTGAGGATAGTAATGAGACTGGAAAGGGGAGCATAAAAGACTATCTGAGGAAGTAGTTTCAGTCTCCGTTTTCTTGAAAGAGAAGGGGAATCTTTGAAGCGGGGTAGAGTAATGGTCAACTCATCAGTCTCATGATCTGAAGACTACAGGTTCGAATCCAGTCCCCGCCTAAAGAGAGGATGGGTTCGTTGAAGGTAGTTTACTTGCTTAGTGCTTGCGCTAAGGTAGGCTAAGTCTTAGACTCAACTTCCCTTAGTCCTATCATACTAAGCAAGTAAACTACCTTCTTCTCTCGTACTTTAGCCGTAAGCTTTTGTCATTGATGTCGGATCGGAAAGAGAAGTGGGTGCGGTCAGGTAGTTAGCCCCTGGGGTCAGCCCGAGGAGACGGACATAATCGCCTGGCGAAACTCGACTTATATTACCGACGTAAGCTCCTTCTAACATAAATGGAAAAAGAAAAAAGCTAAAGCCCTTAGCGCAAGCACTAAGCAAGTAAACTACCTTTATTTGCTTTGGAAAAAGCTGGAAGAAGAGCTAGAGCTCAAGCTCAACGCTCTCGCGATAGATAACATTTAGTTCTATTTTTTTTAACCGGAAGTAAACTATTAGAAAAAACATAGCTAGTGAAAGCGAAAGAAAGAGCAATCAACTATATGCTTAACCACTATACTCTTTCTTAGTTTAGGGCAGAAACATAGTCAAGGAACGCAAAGCTAACCCTAAAGAAGTCTACCTCAGCTCAAAGGTTGTTTAGTTGTTCTAGCTGTTGTTCGCCTGGCTGACGCTCGTCTTTCTCTTTCTTTGAAGCTATAAAGATGCAGTGCTTCACTATGAAATTTCCCCCCTTTGAAAGAAGCATATTATAGCGATTAGGTTACCGGCTGTACGAGCTCCTGCACTGAGATAGGACTTCCTTCTATCTTCCTATGGGCTGTTGAATTAGAATCCAATGTTCGGTGAGATTACTTTCTGAACCTGGACCAGTTAGTGCCAAAATAGATGAGGTAAGCAGCTGAAGTTTGTTAGGACGTAGGACGGGAGTTGAGGTTGAAAAGGATCCAACCTGCGATACCATCCTTTCTTCTCTTAAGATCTTTCTAGAAGAAGGGATTCAAGATTCAATTGAAAGTGGTGGATAGAAAAACTATGGATTCAATTCCCGAAAGCCAGATCACGCAAGAAAGACCGACCCCAAGCCAATTCATGTTCTTTGCTTCTTACCACTCTTACCAGTGAATACCAAGTCCTTCTTTCTGAGCTGTAGCTGCTATCTTCTCTGTCCGGTAGTTCGGGTAGTAGCTCTCTCAGTTGGTTAGCTAGTGTCATTTTTCTTCTTACTTTTCCCTCTCTTCAGAAGATCAGCCTACGAAAGGACTTCCTGAATTAATACTACTCAACAGAACTAGACTCACGAACTGACGAAACCAAAGCTGACGCTTGCTCTTAGAAGAGGTTTTTTGTCTTTCTTCAACCTTGCCTTGAAACGGAAGGCACTACAACTATCTCTTTTCTTTATTTGGTTGAAAGCTTTGCCGAGAACTAGACTACCATAGGAATCCTTCCGGAGAGGGGAAACCCTACCTTATAAAGAGAAGAGCGTGATGGGGCCCTTAACGGGGTTGAGTAGCCTTTCCAAGGAGTCTCATAGCCGATCTCCATCACTAAGGAAGAGCTTTTGACTAGCCTAGCTTTCACTAAAGAGCTAAAGAGGCTAACTCCATTCAATAAGCTAAAGATCGAGCTTTGACTTTTGAGAAAGATGGTTTGGTACCCGTACAAAGAGTTTTGATTGAATCTGAGCCCCTACTGCCTACTGCTATTACACAAGCTGGTGTAGAAGAAGTTTTTCTTTAGATCCATCTATGGTAGAGAGAGCCGGCCTCTGGCTGTGATTCCACCTCAAGCTGCAATTTTCTTTTCACTGAAGCCTTCTTCCTCAACAACCTATAAATGGAAGGGAGCGCTAGCGCACTACGGCTTTTCCGCCTCGGGTCCTGGATAGCTTCGGTGACTGGACTTCTACAGATGTTCCGTTCCCTCTGCAGGCTTTTTCTCAGACTTGGACTTACCACAGGCACCCATTGACCAACTGGTGGCACAGGTACTTTCACCGTCTTTTTCTTCTGTGTCAGTGTGGTTCATTCGTTAATCATATCCCAATCCTTCTATCAGTTACAAGATCGAAAATCATGCTTGCTTTTAAATCCAAGTTAGATGAAAGGAATCGGGCAATCGAGATTAGTCCTGGTGAACCTCGAGAATTGCATAAGATAGGTCTCTTCTTTCCTGCTCGGCGAATAAGCCAGTACGCGAGGAAAGCTTATCATCCGTGCCTTTCATCCTACTCGAATCGTATGAGTCCTGGCCTAATCCTTTCATTTAAGGTTATCAGCCAGGCAGTCAGTCAGCGAATAATCCTAGCCGGGCTTGTAAGCCTTCAATTCGTTCTATGAGTCCACCTCTCTATTAGTCCTACATTAGCTTTCGCATCATTCCATCTCTCTCAAGGAGGAACTCACCCTTAACTTAAGCTAAGGCGCACCCCCCAACTTACCCTAAGTCCTAATCCGATAAGCTTATCAGTTCAGTCAGCGAATAAGCCTTCTCCCGCAGCAAGAACTTAGTTTTTCGCTTTGCACCTTCCTTCAGGTGGTGAAGTGCCTTGCATTTGTGTGTGACGAACGATATGCGATATAAAGGATCTTGTCTCATTTGAAGTTGGTCTAACTGGCCCCGCTTTTAGGCTGGTATTCCATTCTGCCTTTGTCTTGCTCTAAGCCTTCAATTAGGTACCTCTCTTTGTCCGAAGTCCGTAAGCAGCTTTCCAACCCTCTCTTAGTCTTCTAGCAGTCGAGGGAGTCCATTCGTTCATTTATTTGGAGTGAATGTGAGTTCTAGTCCCACAGCTCTTAGTCCTACCGCTTTCCATTAGCTGTCTGTGCTTTCGGGTTTAGTCCCATTGCCCTAGCGAAAGAGTCTGGTTCGCTGCCTCTTCCTTGATCCTTTGAAACTCTTGAAGTGAAGTAAGGGGACATCCACTATGATATTTGGTCTGTAGCCTTCTAATCGGCTAGGGCAGAATTCCTTTCAAAGCTTGAATCCGCTCTTTCCATTCCTAGTGTGTTATTCGCTAATCAATCGGCTAAGTTTCCATCTTCTTTTTATTAAGGGGAGGTCGAGGAAGAAGTAGGTTGTAGTGCTTTTCTAAGTCCCGAAGTTTCCCCTTGTGTCTAAGTGGACTCTGCCCTATCTTTGTTAGAGCGAGGTCCTGGTGATTCGGGTCTTTCGCCATTTGCGATCATTTCTTGTAGAAAGCGGAAATGCCTTTTAACTTTAACCTGTGTAATCGGCCCCGCTTTTAGGGCCAGTAGTAACTTACCTTCCGTCAATTTTGTTTTCAAAGCTCTTGGTCCGCCTTCGATTGGTCCCTCAGTTTCAGTTGGTGTGGAAGGGAAGCCCCAGTAGCCTATGGTTTATAGTAGTAAGTATTTCCTTTGTTGAGAATGGAAACCTCTTCAATGGTAAAATTTGCAGGTAGTGCAGTTCCTAAAGTGGGTGAAGCCTAGCCCAGTAGCATATAGATATGGAAGCTACCCTTGGCTTCCTTTGTTAACTTAAAGGCTATGTCGAATCCTAGGTTTAGCTTTCTAATACCAGTCATTAGTTCCGGATATCGCTCCAAAGTGATAGCGCCATCGAAAGAGAGAGTTTTAGTTGCAGTTGAAGTGAAAATTTCTTTTGTTTTGATGTCGTGCCAGGTGGTTTTCTTGGTTATACCTTACCCAAGGATGTTTCCAGGTTTATTTCCAATGCTTAATGGATAAAAAAAAATTCTTTCAAGCAAATGCATTTTGACAGCCGAGTCTTTACTGCCAGTGAAAAAGCCTGTCTTAGCTTAGGAGACCCCTCAGACAAGGTCACAATCCAGTTGAAGTTGATTCTTTTTGCCAGGCTAGTTGCCTTCTTTGGTAGGCCAGTTGAAGAAAAAAGTGCCCCTATGACTCTGGAAGCATTTTTCGTGCCAGGAGCAGCCGAACAAGTGCCATCAAGTTACAAGTTATTTAGGAGATTTTCTTTTATCTTTGCTTATCTCCTTATTATATAATAGAAGTGCTATATCCTTATAATTATGCTGTCCCCATGGTATAACCCTCTGGCAGGATGTGGGCCTCTTTCCCGCTCCTTTTTTTAGAGTGCTCTTTTCTTTTCTAATAAGCAACTGCTAAGTGCTTTGATGTCGGTGCAGCCGAGCCAATTGGAGTGGCTTTCGATAATGTCAGTCTAGTCAAGTTTCCTTACCTGGTGGGGTCAAGCATG
>JADPQE010000031.1:40000-62500 GCA_016801055.1 Panax notoginseng | reverse complement strand
TACTGCTTCGGTCGCTGCGGGCTTACGAATTCCTTTGTTAACCTGAATCGGCCATTGTCTTTTCGGATTCCCCCACCCAGGTGGGAAAGAACTTACTTCTACTAGAGCAACCCTCATAAGACATACCCACTTCTCCTTAAAAAGCACACCAACTCTATGAAGAATTCCTGGCCTTGTTACAACAATACGCTTAGCTTAAAATACCCGATTAATGCTGAATTGGGCCTAAGACTAAACCAAACGTTTGCGCCCTACGATTGCTACTGTGATGCTTACTATTGCATAAGAGAGAGCTCTTTCTTTAGTATTTAGTATGAGATATCCTCCCCAGTCTATTGTCCGTGCTTCCTTCATTCGCTTGGGACGGGACTCGCTAGCGACCGCTCTATCGAGTTTGAACCGCTGGAACCAAAGAAAGGATTGTGGCAAGCAACAGAAAAAAAAGTGAGTGTTAGGGTGCTTTCCAATAATAAAAGGAAGAAGACCCCCTCGAATGTTTCTTGAGTTGACGTCACTGGGACATCTACTGCTTGGATCCTGATCTTACTAAGTCCGGGGTGGAGCATTAAGGCTTTATCTTCATATTGTTCTTTTCTTGTTACAGGGATCCCAATCAAAGCTTGAAGGATGCCCATATATAAACTCCTTACAGGGTGAAGTCCCAACCAAGCCAAGAGGCCGAACAAAGGCATCCTAAAAACACAAACCTGTGCCAAAAGAAAGGCATTTCCGGTGGGAAAGCTCAAACTCGTGTAACAAAGGCTCGGCCAGAGATCAGGTGCTATAAGACCGTAAGACGAGATAGCATCTCTTTATCCCCCAAGGCATACCACAAGAGAGAATCCCAGCCAGTGCTCTCAGATCGATAGGCTTATCAAAAAAAGTAGGAGATTTATTGGCGGACGGGTTTCATTGAATAGCTAAAGGCAACTCTATCCAAGCAAAGTTCAAGGCTGCCAGGAGCAAGAAAAGAAGGGGATGCAGACGGGAATGTAGGTGAGAGTAACATCATACATATTGTCATTCCAAATAGGGCATTGAGGATGGAAAGGCTACACATCGTACGTGTCAAAAGAAAAGATAGTAAAGTAAAGGCCCTTGCCCAACCTATACAAGGAGAGCGGCTCAGTCCAACCCCGGACAAGAATATAATAAAGGGGTCAATAAAGGATGAAACAAGGGCGATAGCCAGCCCACTTTCCCGTTCGAAGATTATGCCAAGGAAAGGTCTTTTCGAAGACCTTTCTCCTCCAAGGACTTCCTAACGCTTCCCTTTCTTTTTTAAGGGTATAAAAAACAATAAAGTATCGCTCAAGGAAAAACAGACAGCTCCGCTACATCACCTCTTGCTTTGTCGCTACAGTTGGGATTACTGAGAACAGGAATGCTATAGAAACTAAAAGGAAAACTAAGCAACTCTTTTCTCCAGTACTATAGTCGGGTTCCGGGCACTAGCTCAGCAACAACAAGGTGCGTCAGCTAACTACCGAAAAGAACAACCTTTGTGTTAGGCGAGGGTTGATCACTGTAAACTAGCCAACTGGGATTGGATCTTTGAACTGCTACGCTCCATCACCTCTTGCCTTGCGTGACCGGTTCTTCGAAGGCAAAGACCTTTCTTCTACTCATTGTTCTCGAAAGGTAATCGAGGAAGGCCTGTTGATCCTGAGCTTTCTTTGGTCAGTTCATCATCAAAGGATGAAATCCGGAATCTGGAATAAGCTTCTATGACCAAGTTGCGAGATCGAGAATGAGCTGCTTCAGAGACCAGAGGGAAAGAAAGTCGTTACACTTGGAGTCTCAGTTGGAGGACCTCTTACTCGATAATCGTAATGTTAAATCCTTTTCTAAAGCTCCAGAGGTTTAGTCATAAACTCTTTATCTTGACTTAGGATCGAGAAGCTTCACTTACACAGAATTGTTGAAGAGCGAGGGGAGGGTTGTTTGTACAATAATTTCGAGTAAGTGGATGTAGATCACCTGGAGGCCCCTTGGAGATAGGCCTTACGCAGCTAGGCCAGCTGTAGCTATATCTGATCCGTACTTCCTTGCCCGAGTGGAGCTGATATACCTGGACCACGTCGAGTGGTACCTGGGTGAGAGAGTGTTACGGCAGTTTGGGATTGAACAGCCGGTTCCTGATCCGCCACCCCAATCCTTCCATGCATCGCGGACGGGTGGAGCTGCTAGATATAGCTTACTGGAGACTTTCAGAGATCAGATTAGGCACTTCAATGCTGGAGGAGAATCGAGATGCATTTGACCGACCAGTTTGGAGATTTGCGGTAATCGGACTGTCTCTCAGTGCTCTGCGCGTCGCTGGGGGCGTGTGCTCAGTTGAAGAGGTCAGAGTCTTCCAACCCCCCCATTGGGAGCTGTGATACTCAAGCCGGGCCTGGGGCTCTGGGTTTGGATGGGCTTTCCTCCAGGCATTCAGATTACAAGGCTTACTCTCCAGCTGGGACATCATCCACAGCTAGATCCTCCTTTAGGAAGTAGATCGAAAGGAAGGTATTCGCCCAGGAAGGCAGTCTGACATTCACGTTGATGGGCTCTTTTACCTCTAACTAGAAATATCGTAAAGAGAAGAAAAAGAAAGAAAAGCGACCAAGGACCTGACTCTATAGGGCCCCACAAACTAAACAAAGAAGGGATAGGGAAGGGAGTCTTTGGGCTGGTTCGAGTCCAGCTCGTGACAAAGGGCTACCTTAGAAAATCTCGATATACTCACGGAACACTAATAAAAAAAGCAAAATGCGGACATCACAAGAAAGGTTCTTAGCCACCGGTGCCCTATTAGTTAAGCTCAATGAGCACCTTTGGGCGATGGTTTCTCGATCCAATCTCTTACTTTAGATAGCCACTGTGATTATCTAAGCAATTATGAGAGAGTGATTTTATTAGGTGGCGACTCCCTTTCTTTTAGTCGTGCGAACGAGACCCTCTATAAGCGGATTCGGTTCCATCCTATACCTCCTATCGAATGGATTTCCCTACAAATGGTTGTCTCCTTTTGGTTGCGATAATTTCTTTTGTTCAAAGCGAGGCGAGCGGTGCTATTGTCCCCTTCCTTCTCCTAGCGCTCATTGACATCGTATGCGGGTCATCGGGATCGGGAACATCATATATGAAATGACTTGATCCGTGAACGCGCTTACCCAATATTGGCCAGGGAATGGACCAATTCCTTCATTCAATGCATATTGATTGAGAATCTGTGCAGGAGATCGGCCTTCTCTTCTCTCAGGTCCAGAGGGGAACTCTTAGTTAGGTCCCTCAGCGACTTGGATTGATGCCTATCGGTAACAGGAAGCTCGGGATTTGCGCCATGTATGTGGCACGGTTCTATCGATGCGAATCAACAAATCACAAGGAAGTTTGGTCTTCGGAATCAAGCGGCAAATCATGATACGAGAGGGGAGCTCTGACGTGCCATTTAGTAGCACTCATGGGGTCTGGTCAATAAAGGTGTAACTCTTAAGTCAGTCGGGCAAACCCTTTTGAAAATGATCCAAGGGGGGCGAGAGGAGAAGTGTTGTTTGCAAGCGAATCCAAGAATGCCACGAGGCGGAGAGCCTTTCGATGAAGCCTGCACCCACTGGGAAAAAGTAATAATAGACCTTGCCAGAGTTTCCCTGTTAAACAACATAAGAAAAAGCTTCCCTTTCCTGCTTTCAAGCTGCTTTATCCACAAGAATGTCATAAAGGTTCTCTCTGGTCTTTCTCAAAAAGACAGCTTTAGAGCGCAAGTCAAACTCATGATAGGCGAGCAATCACGCGCACATGGTTTAGCGGTTTGCTATGCTCTGTGATCTTATTCTTCTCCAAGACCCGATGCTTCATCTGCTTCTTTAGCTTAGTAGGACTTCTTTCACGCTATTGCGTGAAACATTTCCCAATTGAATTGCAAGGGATGACCCTTTCTAGATGCCCGATAGAGGTTGGACAGATTACTTTTACCAGAAGGAAAGAAGGGATTCGCTAATGGCAAGAGAGAAATTGCTAATTAACGAGACTGATTCCGGATGCCCGATACCAGAGGGCAGATTGGCCCATATACTTAGAGCAAGAGGAATCGGGTTCCATAGAAACCTACTGTGATTTCCCCTTCCCCTTGGTATAATGGTAGGGTGTTGCCCCGATAGTTCCCATCCCGCAACCTCCTATGGACTCTAAGTGGTGGGATTTCGGGGTATAAGGTTCATGGTAGGTAGTTCCAATGCGGCGATTAACATCTTTCTAGTATGTAGCGAGATCCGTCCTCCAACCAAAGGGATCGATATAACATAACTAAGGCAGCTAGCCCGCTGGTAGTAGAAGAAAGCAGAGATTAAGGCAGCTAGGCATCAGTTTGAGTTCGAGATCGAGACCCCAAAAGGAGGATATAGAAGCAGATTGAGTTGCAGGGAGAGAGGGTTAAATACCCGATTTGAGAACCAGGTAACCTAGCATCCTCACCCATTGAACCATAGTACCTAGCTTCCCTTCGCTCGCGTCCTCACCCAAATGTCTTCTATAATCGATATGCCTCAAACAAGGAATGCCAGCGGCAGAGAGAGTTGGATAGGTACCCCCAGCAGTTGCTTCAGCTGCTTACCTTGAACCGAATAGCACTACCCGTATAGGTATAGACTAAGGCGGATTCCATTGGATTTAACCGGACCGGCCAGCATATGAGTAAGCATCAGTAGTTTCAGTTGATGATCCTGAGGCGAGGAACAAGTCATCCAAGGTAAGCTCCTTCCTTAGCGATCCGTAACTATAAGATTTTTAGCGTAATGACTCTGTCGCTAGTGATGGTGCAGCTTTCACCCCTGCAATGAGGTAAACAGGAGGGCCGGGGGGATTTCATATGGATATGGCGGCGGAGATGCTGCTTTCTTCACCCCTGTTCCGGCATAAACGGATGTTCCCACAATTGTGCTATCAAGAAAGATAACGCAAGTGAAGGAGAATAAAACCAGGAAGGTATATCCTCTCCAGTACGTCTCTCTCATCCTTCTCCCAAAACAAACGTAATTCCTCGAATGCTTTTTGATTAAGGTCTCGAGGTTTAAAATTTGCTAGGAAGAACGCTCTCACTAAACCTAACTCATAACAGGTCAGTACTCCCTTCTCAGGGAATGCCAACCAGATGGGTAAAGGTAGAGAGGATAAGCCACTCGGACTCAACATAGCGAGCCAGTGTCTTCTCCATTTAGAAGATAACTTCAGAACCATAGGGTTCATATATTCATTATCTCTGAACTTTGAAAACACATGGTAGCCACCGCCTCGCAATCGAATGGAAGTTATTAACGAACATCCCAACGATTTAAAGACGAAAGGACTTACATAACCAAAGCATAGTTTCAGCAACGGAACGGATACCGGACTTACATCCTGCCTATCAGTTCTGTGGTTGTTAATAAGAAAACGCTTGGCAAATTCGCAAGCCCCCTTAGAAGATATCAAAGACTTTTCAATCGATATAACCGCCTGAGAATCCTCCATGACCTTTCGGTACGCTGAGGCCACCTTGGCATCGGCGATAACGATATCGTCACCAAGGATTCCATAATCCTTAAATACCTGTCCAGGATATACCCGCTCGGCCGCCATCCACACCATCACATGATGGGTTAACGTGAATACCGGCCAATAATAGTAGTATCCTAGAGGCTGACCTCTTATAAACCTGTAAAACCAGCAACAACCCGGATTGGGATGCCGATCCGGCGAGCGAAAATCAACAGTCTGCATTAAATGCAACCAATTGTTCGCAAGCCCTAGACCCATCAGCGAATGTAACACCGCCTTTGAAAGCCTAGCAGGTAGGAGATCAGTCGCAGCCTTTAAGTCAAAGGAATAAAGATTCTTATGACCCTTAAGTCGCGATAACGGTTTTAACTGATTGAAGGTCCCATCCATGGGGATAGACCTCAATACTTCCATAACCCAGTCGTGCAAGGGCCGCAACAAGGTCTGGAGAATAGGGCTCGCAATAGCAAAAACCCGCAGTTTTCCCGCTCCCTCTAGTTTAACACCAAAACGGCCTATCTCGGGTCTTGTAATTAGGTTCTCCCACACCTCTATTCCGGCGTGGATAGTAGCCCTAAGTAGAAACGCGAGATCATGTCCATATTCAGGATCAGCAAGAACAGGATTTTGGATACCATCGCATACCCAATGGGTGCGAGGTCCATAAAACATTCTACTGATATCGCCTAGCCGGTGGATCGTAAAAGACGATCTTAGAGCGGCACAGTCAAGAGGCAAGGTGTGAAATATATTCATTCTGAATTCACGCCTCTCCTTTAACTGCTTTGCCTATCCATTTGTTAAACATATGCTTTTTCCGGACCCTATGTAGTTAGGAGTTTATTCTTAGTTGCCTCCGCTCCTTGCTTTCCATGGGCGTTTTACCCCCCAGCTTACTTACCCGAGCCAAACCCTGTGATAGCGTTCGTGCCTCCAACCCTGGAGTAACTTCCCTTCCAACGGGTTAAGTCAAAGGTTATTACTCCGGACCCTCCGGAGACGGATCCTGGACAACTAGCATCTGACCAATCTTACCTTTTAAGTGAGAAAGCTTTCCCTCTATTCTCTTGAAGACCGGAAAGAGAGGAAGGTCTTTCGGTTGAACCCCCACAAGAGATATGAGAGTCACCTTTCTCAACAACTTCCATTGACTGATCACCAACAACCATCTCCTGCATAGGCTCTTGGAACAAAATCAGCCCTATTATCAACCCTGAGACTCTCACTTCCAGTCGCAACAGCCTTGTTTTTTCCTTTCTTTTGCACTCTGATCCATTCCCCATCAGAATTTTGCCTGGTATCCTACCCTTTTACCAGAAATCAATGCTGGAATTTCCTTTATTAGAATAAACTATAAATCAAACAAGAGGAGGTTGCCTGATGGTACGAAACTAGATATTCAGAAGAGGCAGAGTGAAGTTCTGGTCTTTCTCCCCCTCCCTTTGTGTTGTGCCCAGGTCCTCCTTTCGTGCCTTCAGATCCACTCGTTGGGGAACGAACGAATAGAAGGTTTCTTTGTTGGGCCTATCGCCCTCTATTCGAGCTATATATCCATTTCCAGTAGAAAGGCATCCATCTAACGCCACTGGATCTAATTGCTTTACTTCTCCCTCTACCGCTGGCGTTGCCTCGAAGGGCAAGCTATTCATCTCCTCTAACACCTGTGGAAGCATATCACCTCCAATTAGGAGCAACTACTGGATCTGGGCGAGTTCTTCCGCCTCGAAGCCGGTGGAAGCGAAGGTTCAAAGCAATAAGCTAAGCCTTCTGACTCTGCATCTCCATATCTATACCATTTCTCCATCTGCTGCTTCTAAATATGCTGTTTCATCCGCTGAGACAAAAGCATATGAATCAACTCTTTCAAATATACAGAAGTAGTCGATGACTAAAAGGCAAGCTTGTTAAGGAAAGCGGCAAGGGGTGTTGTCTGGTATAGAACCAGAACAAGGGCGGAGGGAGTTGTTTTCCAGTAGCAGCTTTCTTTTTCCTGGCTGAGTACTTTCTCAAATCCCGAGAAGGGTGGTGGATGGGAATAGATAAGTAAGCATGCGAGTACATTGTTTCAGACTGAGAATACGTTAAATCACCCACCGAAGACGCATAAGAATAATCCGATGAATCATACATAGCATAGGGATGAATCATTCCTAAGAACCAGAGTTGCGGGCTGCTCTTTCCCAATCCGAACCATTTTCATATAAGAATAGGCCTCTTCCGGTCCGGGTCGGAAGGCTTCCTTCCAGTGGTTGCTCCGGCTAGAGATATAGTCGTAGAGACGGCTAGAGATTATGTTCAGTCCCCAGATCTGAGATAAGGGAGATCCGGCTAGAGATTATGTCTAGGACAAGGCTATTGAGAATGTCTAGTCTACCTTCTCTCTTCTTCTTTTAGCTTGAGTATATACCCTCCGCGTTATAGTCTTCTTTTCCTGCTATCCCAAAGGAACCTTAATGACCAATCACCACTAACGGACAGACCCGAAGCTTATGAGAACGTAGTGACCCGGAAAGATGAATAGAACCGAACTAGCAACAAGAATGGCCAATGGGACTTTTTGAAGAGAACCCCTGATTCCGAAGATGACAAAGAAAGCGTTGATTTGGGATCTTATTTCAATTGTATCAGTCATTACATGCAAACGGTATATGTGACATGAGAAAGTATCCTCAATCAATCTAATCTACGAGGTAATGTGTTACGGTGTCACTACTTATAGAATCTAGAGGTAGGCAAGATGGTACTGAGTAGAAAGAAAGAACTTCATGGTTCATCAAATATGATTCATATTTGGTATTGGGCTTGGAGTAGCTCTGTCTATGAAAACCAGTATCTAGTGTGGCCGTTGGATATTTTCTAAGTCTTTCCTTTTATCAAATAGGGCTGACTCGCAGCAAGTGCAATTGATGGTTCTTAACCCAGCCCTACTTTTTAAATGTTTAAATCCCCACCTACGGGTTCTCAATCTTATTAAGCATTCACAAATGGGACAGATCTGGCAGTTAAAACATTGGTACAGGCCCCACTTTCACCACTCGATCGGGACAAAGAGCAGGTACTAGTAATTAACCTACTTACCGCCCTGCTGATTCGAAAGAACTCCGCGACACGGACTTTGGGGAAAGAAGGGAAGGATGGATTGCCCCAGAAAGACTGGAGTACAACGTAACCAAAGTAGGACTATTCCAGCGGACTAGAAAGTTCTTCTATTACGATCTTTCCTATGATTACTCACAATGGATCTCGCATGAAGCTCGGATTTCTTTGTGTGGAAGTGGTGCCAGGCAAGGTTTCGGATAACCACGTGTCATTGACAACTTTTCTACTCTTTCCACTGGAAAGATAGGAGATGTTTTCTAGCCAGAAACGGCTGTGGTTGGGTGGACTGCTCCACATCTTACTATACACTATACCTAAGAACCTAGTTCATATCGAGACTCGGAATTATATGATCCTTTATGATATGAAAATTCTCGTTCTTGAGAGGATGTGGCAGAAGAACCATAACCTGAGAGATTGGCTTTCGGGTCCACTGCAGTAGAAAGCTTGGCTAGCGTAGATACGGATCCTCGCGAATCGACATCTTCAAAGGTCGTTCTGTAGGAAAAATGACGCGTTACTGAACATTCAGAATATCGGGCTGATACCGGTGTTGACAAATGAAAACTGGCTCGACTGGCAACTTGCTCATCAGTAAAGTAAGAAGCAGATAACGAGAGAGTCAGGTAAAACCTATCAGTTGGTAGCGCTAATCTATGATGTTAAGCGGAGGATATGAACCAAGTGCAGTCCCCTCACAAAAATCACGAAAAGCGCATGAAACAAGGACAGAATAGAACTCTTTGTAGCCATACACTTAGGAAAGAGCCAATACTTTGACAGCGCCTCTTCATCCTAACTAAACTACCCTTTAAGAACCTGGGGTTGAGCCTACCTTAGCAGTAGGATAATAAGCATCAACTCACTTCGGTTAGGAAAAAGCTGTTGCCGAGCTTCCTTAGCGCAAGCACTAAGCAAGTAAACTACCTTTTTACTCTGAGGATTTGGCAGGCGGGGACGCTCCGTTGATTCAGAACCAACAATAGTTGATTGCATACCCAGTTGTATAGTTCTTTCTCTACTTACGCTGATTCGTACGGTGTGAAAGCTTTCTCTTCTCCCTTTATGTCATTAGTAAGAGTTTGTAGGTATGCTCCGCGGAATGAAACCTTGTATAGCTCATTTTTCTTTTCGTACTCTTAGCGTTGCATACAGATGAAATTGCTCGCTACGGAGAATCAAAATACGAAAACAAGGGCTTTGCCACCAATGCCCGGAAGGAATTATTTATTAGCACTTCCTGTCTTCGAAGCCAAGAATGGGAAGTGTACGGCGTGGCTCGGTAGTTCTCCCTCCGATCCGATGGTCTGCCTTGGGAATATCCAAGATCCTATGGTCGGGCTTATCAGAGCTGTTAACTAACCTAAGTAAGATGGTGGAGTCTGGGGCTTGACGGGCTGGAGTTATGGATGGACTTTATGATGGAAGAAGGGAGGTCAAGACAAAGAAGTGGTCCCTATACCGGCTAGATGTTCAAAATGCCTTCCTACACGGAGAAAACAAGAAGGAAGTCTATTTTTTACTTTCACAGAGCTTCACTATTCCAGGTAATACTCATCTGGTATGCAAACTAAAGAAGACCTTGTCTAAAGTCGGAACATAATTCGACTGGAACAACAGCTGGAGGCTTTACGATCGATTCAAATTCAAAAAAAGGTTTCTTGCGCGTATTAATATTCCATTTTGAAATGGAAAATAGTGAGAGGTAAAACCTCACTAATTGATCTGCCTTGGCATCAGACGTTTTATCATCCTTCTATGAAACGCCAGGATGCATCGAGGGATACCACTACGAATAAGGGACACTGGAAACAGAATGGCGAGGGTATTATTAAAACAACCTCCGCAGTGCCTCACACGGAACAAGACTTCAAATAAAGACCCGTATTTAACTAGTTCAAGTCAACAATGATAATAGACAGGCTGAAAACAAGATTCAACAATTTCTAACTCTAAATAGTTAGAGAAAGAAGTTACAGTCCTATTCATATAGGCAGACCGACCCACTCATATTCCCCCTATCTTTAGTCAGGAATAGCGGTCTGATAGAGCTCATATCCATCCTTTGAAAAAAAACCACTTACTGGTCTTTCCAAACAGAACAACAAAAAGAAAGAAAAGCTTCTTTTTTGTAGGAAGGAATGGAACTTACTTTTATTTTTTCTTCGTACCTAGCCGGGGGATGAAAAGCTGGGCTGAGTCCAAGGCAAGCAATGCAAAGCTAGACAAACCCAGACAAAGTCAAGCGTACTCAAAACAAGCATAAGCAAGCACAGTTAGCGGGGGTATATGGGAGGAAGCCAGTCTGAAGTAACTTAAGATAAGCCCTCTTTCTCAACTCTCATCTTTCTGTTCACAAGATGTCCTTTTGAGCGAAACATTTGGTAGTGGGTCAAAGAACTAGGAAATTGTTTGATTTCTTCTTTGGGGACTTCTTAAAGGAAGGTGTCAACCTGGCTGGCCACATATAAGCTAAGGTACCTCGCTCATTAGTAAATATATCTTCCCCTGCATGGTCTTTGGTGGGTCAATGTCTGGAAATGAATTATATAATAATTTATACACGTAGCGAGACCTATTTCTAGTGGTTTGTTCCTGCATCAATAGTTGCTTGAAGCTCTAGTTTCAAAGAAGTGACAACATCATCAAAGAAGCGTGCCCCACCCATACCTACTACCAAAGGAATTCTTAAACGTCCCTCGATTCCAGACGAGAGAGCTCAAGTCTGATTAGCCTGATCCACCATCTCGAAATGGAGACTATGAGAAAGCAACCCACCTTATCCAGCTAGCAGGGGATAGGAGGGATCCCCATTATTTGAAATACAGAAGACTCGGAAAGCAGCCTGCCTTAGTGATTGAGCTCCAAGAACAGGAAAAGTCTCTGGTTATCATCCCGACCAGTTCGTCGATTGAATGAATTGATTGGCTAGTGTCACACAGGTCGATCAATACTGAATTTTTCACAAGAGACAGGGTAGACGAAGCTTTCAGTCTCATATGTAGATGTCGGTTATGTATTTGAGGAATGTTTGACGTAATAAGTAGTGGTAGTGTAGTGAAATCTTTGTGATTGAAGTTCGCTTCTCCAGAGCTAGAAGCTAGAATCGAAACTACCTACTGACCACCCCTGTAACTAACCGAAGCAACCCCCGAGATCAGAACGAAAACTCGTTTCCTCTTCAAGCTGAAGTCCTTTCTAAATCTGCCTTTCTTTCGGCAAGGGATACCAATTACGCTTTTGAATGCGGGCTAGCCAGAGCCAACTACTCTTGAGGAACTGGACCTCTTTGCATTTCAAGCAGCTTCAGGAAGGGCAGCTAGGAAGGGAACCAGGCGCATTCATAAGTTTCTGTTGTATTAGCGTACACCCGTTAAGCAAGACTCCTTGAAAGCAGTGATCAAGTCAAGGTCTGATGGTAATTCCTGATCGAAGAGCAACCGTGGATGTGGATCGAAGAAAAGCTGACCGTAAGAACCCATGCTTTCTCTAACCGAGAATGGTGCCTCAAGGACCCGAAGTAGACTTTCCTCAACTACGGAATTGATGACTTTCTTCGGATGGATGGCACTCGGACTCTTTCATCTGACGTAAAAGAAGCCTCCCGATCTTTAAAGAAAGTCAAGTTTATGTAAAATCGGTAACCTCCTCTTCTACCGCACCACTAAAAAGAAAAAGATAAGATATATTCTCAATTTCATATCCGGAAAGAGAGGAGCTGAAGGCCTCAACCGATAGGGAGAGCAGTGGCAGCTCCCTTACTTGATTGGCAGGACAGAACAGACTGGCACTACTACTAGCTCAACTACCCTCTTAATGGACTCCGCCGGTAACGGCTTTATCATGCTATCTATATGTGTTGATCCGTTAAATGAAGGTAAGGATAGCATGTTGGTTTGTTCACACAGGCAGCGTGATTGGGGGCTTCGCAAGGTAGTTAGTTTCTTCATCAAACAGGCATGATTCAACTGCTGCAAACTAGTTAGTTTCTTCATCAAATTCGTGCCGCATGGCTATACTATACACTCTATAAATAGAGGGTCTGCAAGAGAAGCCATAAGCCTTCGTGCTCTAAAAGAAAATCAAAGCATTTTTGGAGGTTGCTGAACTATGTCTATGGCTATGGCACAAAGGCTTGCTCCACTTGGAGAAGAAATCGAACGCGTCGAGAACCAGCTCTTCTTTCCTCATCCTCTGAGGTTACCCGTAAATCTACCCTTCAGATCTTACCACCGAACTTACCTTCTGCGCTCTTCGAATTTCCGATTCTACGGAATGTTAGTTTTCAATCTCATTTGAGTAGGTGAGAAGTATCAGGCTTTCATCCGATTTTTTGTGGATGTGGATTGGATGATGGATAAAGCAGCGAGTAGGGTCTTGCTTAGGTTGAACATGCAACTAAAGGGCATAGTTATGTAAATGCAAGGCTTTCTCCAGCCTATGAAAAGAAGGATGGTCCCGGACCTCTTTGACCTACCGTTAGCTTTGCTAAAGCAGTAGTACCAGGGTAAAGACAGGTGGCATAGGGCAGCCCTCACCAATGTGAGTGACTAGACACCACATCTTGACCAGCTCGTCCCAACGGAGGGAAGAGGCCTCCTCAGCGCGGTAAGCTCCATTTCCTGTCGCTTGTTTAAGGCGATACGGTATCTCCATACTTTTCTAACTAAGTCAATTGAAAATGACATCGGCTAGTGAGTAAACGAGCTTCGGAATCGGATCAAAGCCAAGAACCGAGGTCTGGAGTGTCCGGATCAGACTAAGAAGAAAGGTAAGGTGTTCGCGATTTCGAAGAAAAGTAGCATGTGCTCCGTTCTAGGCTGGCTCGCTTAGTCTTCAATACATCACATCGTCAATGTCAATGGCTGCAAACGCCGCGACGAGGGCGCTACGGGTTGTTGTCTTCCTTACTTTTTTTTGCTAAGGCTAGCTTTCCTAAGACAGTTCCTATGCTTGATCGAAGTTATCCTATGGCCGCAGAAGAGTCCCGAGGTTTTCCGCTATTCAAATCGTATTTTATTTGTAGATGGAGGTAATGTGTCACCCTAAACGGAAAGTCTATCATGTTTCCGCTCCCTCCTCTACTATCCAAAGGCATCGCCGCTGTCTGTGCCAACGTCGATGTAGTTCCCAATCCTTTCAGAATTCTGCCATATTATGGACACGAGAGCGCAGAGGGCGAAGAAGAGGGAAGAGCCGTGACGGGTGAGCACGGAGAACCGTCGGGAGACGAAGAGAAAACAGCAACGACCAGAAGACATATACGAAAATAAAAACTCTCATAGTAGAGTGGATGGCAGGAATGGTTACCATAAAATGACATATTCATATATGTAATTTTTGGGGACGTCTTTTTAGTTATATTTAGGAACTCTAATTTGCATATAGAAAGAAGGTCTCAATTCTACTCTGTTATGAGCATCGCTAAACCACTTCATTCTTATGCTCGAAACCTCCCCTTTTACAGCTAGGTTCTGAAATAACTATGGTATGGCCGGGAAACTGCTGAAGATACCTGATACACCGACGCGGATTTCGTAGAGTTGGTTGGTCTTTTTTTTGTAATGGGCGAATTAGGTATCGTAAGTAATGAAAAGGAGATTAGCGGCGCCTCGTTGAATGAAATAGGCCTTCGATCGGGCTACCGACTGCCTTCACTTACTGCCGGAGTCAGGAATTGCGTAAGTAAGATAAGAGCAAAGATCTTCGTCCTAACAAGGGGCTTCCGTTGGGGGCATTCAACTATGTTGTAAAGCCCAGATTCTCGAATCAACCACTCATCCTAGTTAGGTTCGCTTTGCTCACCCTCATCGTTCTGCCGGGGAACCCGGGTAGGACAAGCAATGGACGGGTCTCAATCGAGAGTTTCCTCTCACACAAGTGGGAAGGTCGTCTACGGCACAAGCTAGAGTTCAGTAAAAAAGGATATGAAGCTAACGGCGAGGCGGGGCTTGAGGATCCAGAAGGGTAGATCAGTTATAAGTATGCTTTTCACAAGTCACTTGATTCTTCATCGAAGGAGATTCTATTTTATTAGAGGGAGACCCCAAGACTAATGATAAAGGAAAGAAAGCGAGAAGGGAGGAGAAATGTTGAATAATCTATGCAATTCGACATCTTATTTATGTCTGTTGGCCCTGATTATAATTATGTTTAGTAGAGGCTGCAAAAGCCCAACCTTTTCCGCCCTAGAGCATGTTCAAATCTCATGAACAAAGCGTGTTTTTGAACAGAAACCTTGAATCACGATAATATACGGGAGCTATTCTTTGCTTCTATCCATCCAGCTAGGACTGGGTATCTGCTAACGGATGATGCCTACTGGAATAACGAAAAGAGTGGGTATTCAAGTTGATCTGCTCCCGGGGATGGGGAAAGTATGGTGTTCTAGAGTCCCGTCATATCCATGCATCTTCAGAAAGAAGCCTCCTCGGTACCAAGGGAGTAATGAATTGCAGCATTCTACGGCGGATTGATTCGAACTGCGACGAGACCCGGAACGAACAAGGTCGCTTCAAACACTCATTCAAAGGGTGTGTGGCTCAGCTGGTAGAGCATTGGTCCAACCGGAGATACGAATGTTGTTCGTACCTCACTTCCACCTCTGTCTCTATGTCCCACCCATTCGAAACGACAACATGTTAGGTACTTGAATAGCAATCCTGCTCACCTGTTGGGGTGAGGGAAACGAGAGAACGATCCCACCTTCCAGCTTTCAAGCTTATAAAAGGAATGGACGGGCGTAGGCTTAATAGTGAAGGCAGACCCCCCTGCTGATAGATATGAGATCAATGACTTAAAAGAAAAGACAGATGTCGAGAGAAACTGTTAGACTTCTTTATTGCGTTGCGAAGAGAGATCGAAGACGAAGATTTTATGACGCAGTGCGGGCACTGGATGGAAAAGACAGATAAGAGAACAACCTACCGGAAGGGCATACCTCAAGGAGCACCAATCTCCCCCGGCAAACATCTATCTGCACGAAGCCGACCTATGGATAGAAAGAAAGATGCAGGAAAGTAAAATGAAATAGAAAAGAGAAAGATGCTTTGGGAGTGTGAGATAAGCGGACGGGGAGTACGCAGCCGAACAACCGCAGGGGCTTCCAGCAGTGATAGCTGAACTAACCAGATGGGCCGCCCAAAACCTGGAGCTGACATTGAAATCGGAAATCAACGTCGGATCCCGGCTATCCGAAAAACGCAGGCTGAAGCGGAGGATCACAAAATGCAACACAACAAGGGGCGAACCAAACGCTTGCGCGAAGGAAGAAGCTAATCAATCAGAATGGAAGACAGCATCGTGTGTCGAAGGGGACCCATGTTCCAGTAATTGGTGTAAAAGATATGCTTTATGGTCAAGGAAGATAGGTTTCTTTCTGTCTTTCTTTCCGAAAATAGAGACATGGGAGTTCTACTCTCGTTCTATCCATGTTCAGCAGTCCTTGTCCATGTTGGAACTGTTGATGGCAGTACCAACTACGAGATGCTTGAAAGTCGATGTCTCAATGTTCCCAAGAGTAGCATCGAGCCCCGAAACGGCAAGCCATGCTTCAAGCTAAGTCAGTCGGGATCTAATTGATTGCTAAACTGAAGGCTGTCGAAGATTCTCATTCTGAACCTATAACCTGCCTAGCTCTCTTCTTTTGGATTGGAAGGAGGGGATCATACCTATGGAAGAAGGCCCTGGGAACGACATTCGAGCGAAGAACTATACTGGAAAGCTGAAGCTTGCGAGATTGCCCTTTCCCTGACTCGGCTAGGTAGGAAATGACCCCGACCTGGCTGACTTGATTGCTTGTTCCGTTCCCTGCTTCACCCACAAGGAGAGAAAGATTCTCACTTTCAACAACCCAAGCGGCAGGGTTCTTCGATCGTTAGAATTCAATCCAGCCATCGGCATATCTGCTTCCGCTTTCTCACACCATAACTCTAACGTCCGGTCCTGAGTCACTTTATCTGTGAATTAGAGAGTCGCCCCACTCACTTGATAATTCAATTCCTTGTTTCCCACTTGCCTAATGAATGAGAGTCTTTATTTCTCTATTTTGTCTACTTTGATTTATCTGTCTTTATGAATAAGTTTAGTACCTCTTGAGGGAGACGCTTGGCGCACTTGAAACCACCTCTGACTCTGACTTCAGACCAACTCGACATTTATAGGATCCCTGGCTCTTTGCCTCCACTTCAATACATTACAAAGAAGCTAGTCGCTAGTTCAAATAGGCATTCCCCAGCCGGCAATCATATTAAGAGTAGGAGCTCGTTCATCAACCTGTGAACGGAAAGACCAAAATAGTTCAGAAACTGTACAAGAGCGAGCCAAAAACTTGACCTCTCTACCTATTCCCTTAAACAGACAGGCACAACAGTTGGTATTGGCTTATTCCCGCACCTGTACGATTGATTGCTTCAAGGCTTTTTCCTTTCTAATGCTACGAAGTTCTATTATTACTATCCTATGCGGGGGAGGTTGGATAACCGATGCCCCGGTGACTGGTGTAGCGCCCAGTTGAGGCTTGTTCGTTTGGACTGCCAAACTAGATGGTAGCGTGATCGAAGCCCAGATTGCGTGATTGTTCGAACGGGGTACCGTGACGTGGATAGGTCCGTTCAACCATCCATGTTTTCCGACCGATGTCCGCTTTGGTGAGAGGTATGGCTTGCCAAGGTTGGGGGGCATTCAACTCAAGGAATTACGTATGTGAACACGAGTCTTGATTCAGCCTTATACGGAGAGGGCTATTATCCCAGGTTAGTCTGCTAAGTCTGCTCCGGAGGAACACTTTCCGATACAACAGACGCATTCCCATCTGAACCAAGAGATTCCTTTTCTCCCGAAACCACATTTCTCGAAGCCGCATCCCCAGCCGAAGACGCAGAAAGAGATACCGATTCTCCATCGGCGGAATCCAACCTAATCAAATAATAAGGAATATTGAACAGAAGCACCCCAATCCCCATACGAATCGGCGGACGCCTAACCAACGGATCCCGTTTCTCTCGAACCAACATATCCTGCTCTTTCTCACGAATCTTAAGCCAATAGAATAGGGCTTTTTCTTGTTGTTGGCTTGGCTCGGTTAACATGTTGAACTAGGTCCGTCCGTCCCTAAAGAAGAAGTCTAATGGGAAGAGGGCTAAGCTCAGCTCGCGTACTTCGGTGATCTCGGGCAAGGTCTGGTCGAGGGGATCAAACACATGCATGGTCAACAAGCGTGGTCATAAGCAAAGCTTAGTCCATGTTTTCGTAGCCGTCGGTATATGGAATAAGCTAGTAAGGTGGAGGAAAGGCGGCTCGGTGCTCATGGTGATCGCTCGGCTCACTCATAGGTTATTCGGAGTCCGGATTTCGAGCTAGCTCCCAATCATGCCTTCCCAAATAAAGATTCATTCAGTCTTTTTCTAGTCTGGAAGAAAAAGTTCCGCCCAATCTTTTGATAGTATGTAAGCACCCGACCTCTCCAGTGATTCCGATCAGACGAAGCTTTGATCAGCAGAACTGGCATCTGTCTGCCGGATCGGTAGCAGTGTGAGGGGAATACTCCCACCTCAGAAGATGATCGCCCGGAGACTTTCTTTCGTCGAATTCACCTCTCCCACGCCCAATCTTTACATCAGTGGACGGTGTAGACATGATTTGACGAAAGGATCGAGATTCGGAAGAAAGGGAATAAAAAGAATCCACAGAGTCGACTGATGCCTCTATACTATTGAGAGAAAGATCAGATTGGACTCTTTTCAAGACCTGCGGGCCTTACTTACTTCAGGCTTCTCTCCTCCAGGATGCCAGGGATTGCTGCTTCCACTGCTGTCTCCACTCGGTCAAATGCATCCGCCTCTGTCTCTATCTCCACTGCTGGATTGAAAGAAGAGATTGCAGAGTGAAGTAAAAGGTAGCCGGCTGCTACTAATAAGAACCTAACATAAGATCAAGATGGATCTACTACTTTATATACTTTCCGATTGCTATTGGTGCTTGCTCTGGTGCTAATCATCTATCATGATTAAGATCGGCTAGTGGAAGAATGGGCGAAAGCCCGATAAAAAAGAGGTCGTATTGATGACCCATTTTCTATATGTCAACTCTAGTACGAGAATGTTTAGTCATTCAGATAGTGACTGGCCTTTTTTTAGCTATGATCCAAGGCCTCGGAAAAATAGCCCGAGGAAAAAGCCTTTGTCTCCTTCGTTAGAGGGAAGGAAGGAGAATGCTAAGACAGATTTTCGAGAAGAAGAGCTCTAGCTGCTCGTCAGTCTTTCTTTTCTTCCTAAATGTGGGTTGGGTGCTAAACCTGATTCCCCATGCTATATGCGGCGGCAATGCAATCTAAACTTCAAGCGAGCAGAGGAAACTAGATGTTGAGGTGTGAAAGCCTTCTATTGAGAGCGGAATCTAATTAATAGAATTGTGGCTTCTTGTTCACTCTCTCACTATCTGAACTTTAAGGTTAAGTTTGTGTTCCGCGAACTCAATAACCACTAAATGAAACTATAGCGGATGTAGTTGAATTGGGACCAAGACAAAGAAAGTGCTTTTATCGAGGAGTCATGGATTTGCTGGGAATTCCGGATCGAAGAATAAAAAAGATCAAAATATGGTACAGCCAAATCGAGATGAATGGAAGATGCCTATTGCGGGTATGGTCCCTGCTTCCTCACATTGAACGATTACATGGTGTTAAGCAATTGAGATCGACCTTTCTCATGCAATTGAATGCTCCAAGCGATCAGTCCATGACTTTCCTTTGTTGGCTCCTACTCTACCAGACGGTGCCCTATTAGTTAAGGTTAAGCTCAATAGAGCACCTTTGGGCGCTTTTCGAAACCAAGTTAGGGAATCAGTGACCAACAGCTTGAGAAAGCATTCAAAAAAAGCCTACCGTCTTTTGTACTAGCGTGAGCGTACTTGTGTGTTAAAGGGGTATTTGGGCTGCTAAGTATAAGCTATAGGCGAAGGCTTTCGCGCCTTGCTCTTAGCTTAGTTGCAAGTAGCTTTGATTTCGGAATAAGCTGGAAGTCGAGTAGTATGGATGAGTTGAAGTGAAGGGCGCTAGTCAGTAGTAAGTAGCAAGTAGAGCGGAACACGGTTGGCTGAACAAAAGACGTATGAAAAGTAAGATCTCCGATCTGTTGTCGGGAAAAGGAGATCCAATGGTACTTTAGAATAATAGGTCCTTTTAGCCAAATCCAGGTTTTGAGTGGACTTATAGTTCTGGACCTATGGGAACTCCAACTCATAAACGAGTAGCTAGTTAGTGAGCAGACGCAGACGAGAAAACGAAGATGATAGCTTCAGCAGCTTCCTCTTGCGTCTTATCCTATAGGGTTTGGGGGGTTATATCCCGATAGGCTAGCTAAGCTTGGTCTTCTATCTGTAGGCGGGGAAATGGATTTCTTTTTTTCTCACGAATTCCATTTTCTGCCCTACATTCCTGCCTTTTGGAAGGAAGAGGGGCAGGTCAAGACCTATCCTCCCCTATTTATTAGCTTGTAGCTCTGTCATTCCTATCCTAGTAGGAAGGGGTAGAGTAGAGGAAGCAAAGACAGATAAGAATGTTTTATATCTAGCACTGGTAGCTAGTCGAATGTAGGAGATAATTTCTTCCTTACTGGAAGACTCCCCTTAGAAGCTACCAACTCGTTACTACTTCCATTCCACTTGACCTAACCCCTACTCAATGGGCCTGCAAGAACCACTGACTGTCTTCTTACTGGCTCTAGGCCTGACGCAGCTACCGTCTTTGTTGTCTTAGTTACGGGATCTAGCTCATTGGGTTTAGCAACTACCGACTCGTTAACTGATTAAAAGGAATTGGCTTTAGCTCTTGACGAAGCTATAAACTTGCCCAGATTCTTGTATTCAGTACTTCCTCCTTCGCTTCAGATGGCAGAGCTACCGCACTACGTTCCGTTGATTGATGGGAGTATTGAACAACCAGCACAAGAGCCATAGATAAATAGACAAAGAAGCTCAGCTGCCAGAGTAGAGTGGATCCTATCCCATGTTTACCAGCGGGTTTTGGTCTCGCTATTCGGAGGTTCGAGTCCTTCCGTCCCAGATCCCTTCCTTAGCGCAAGCACTAAGCAAGTAAACTACCTCTCGCTTCAACCTAAAGTTTACAGTCTCGTACCAAAGCAATGAAACATGGAGCCATATGCTTAACACAAGCATGTCGAACGAAGAACCTTTTTTTATTGATTCGCACCAGTCTTGTTCTTTCTTCATCGAGTAGCCCTTCTCATTGACAGTTCGAAGATTGAAATCTTTAAAGCTTTCTTACTAGTTAGCTTAGGCCATAGAGCTTCCACTCCCTTACGTGTAAAGTCCTTTCGAAAGGTGTAGGATTCCGAAAGTAGCCCCCTCCTTAGAAGGGCTTTCCTTCCTTAGCGCAAGCACTAAGCAAGTAAACTACCTTCTTTTCTTGTAGTGAACGGCTTATACAGATGGACGTGGTGGGACTTGCTTCGTTCGTTCGTCAGTGCTCCAAGCGAGACCATAAAGATATCAAACAACCTAAATCATGAAAGTGAGGTAAGGCCCGTTGATTCACTGCCGGTCTATTCCACCAGCTTCAACTAAGGAAGGAATGCAACAACTTAGACATTAGCCTTTTCTTTTTTTTTAAAAGAGCTAGTGAAAGCGATAGCGATAGCTTACATAAAGTAGCAAGCTCTTCCATTCTCTTCTCCTTAGCGCAAGCACTAAGCAAGTAAACTACCTTGCCTAGCAATCTATAGGGAAGCCGTAGCCATCTCAGACTTTTCTTTTGTCGAGTGAAGTCCTGGAGTTACTGCCTTCACTCTCCTTTCTATTAAAGTAGAGCTCTTTTTCATCCTCCTTAGCGCAAGCACTAAGCAAGTAAACTACCTTTTGCTTTTGTCGACCTGAAGCTGCAGTGAAGGGGATTAGATTACTGAGGATAGTAATGAGACTGGAAAGGGGAGCATAAAAGACTATCTGAGGAAGTAGTTTCAGTCTCCGTTTTCTTGAAAGAGAAGGGGAATCTTTGAAGCGGGGTAGAGTAATGGTCAACTCATCAGTCTCATGATCTGAAGACTACAGGTTCGAATCCAGTCCCCGCCTAAAGAGAGGATGGGTTCGTTGAAGGTAGTTTACTTGCTTAGTGCTTGCGCTAAGGTAGGCTAAGTCTTAGACTCAACTTCCCTTAGTCCTATCATACTAAGCAAGTAAACTACCTTCTTCTCTCGTACTTTAGCCGTAAGCTTTTGTCATTGATGTCGGATCGGAAAGAGAAGTGGGTGCGGTCAGGTAGTTAGCCCCTGGGGTCAGCCCGAGGAGACGGACATAATCGCCTGGCGAAACTCGACTTATATTACCGACGTAAGCTCCTTCTAACATAAATGGAAAAAGAAAAAAGCTAAAGCCCTTAGCGCAAGCACTAAGCAAGTAAACTACCTTTATTTGCTTTGGAAAAAGCTGGAAGAAGAGCTAGAGCTCAAGCTCAACGCTCTCGCGATAGATAACATTTAGTTCTATTTTTTTTAACCGGAAGTAAACTATTAGAAAAAACATAGCTAGTGAAAGCGAAAGAAAGAGCAATCAACTATATGCTTAACCACTATACTCTTTCTTAGTTTAGGGCAGAAACATAGTCAAGGAACGCAAAGCTAACCCTAAAGAAGTCTACCTCAGCTCAAAGGTTGTTTAGTTGTTCTAGCTGTTGTTCGCCTGGCTGACGCTCGTCTTTCTCTTTCTCACTCGAGCGAGTAACCTTTCTTTCCTAGAGATTACAGAAGGGAGCGAAGACAAACTGACGACTGACTTGTGGTATTCTCTCAGGGAGCGAAGCCTCGATACCTACAGTTTAGATGAGATTAGAGTCGGTTCAGGAAAACCCGGAGCAGTTGGTTCGATAGA
>JADPQE010000031.1:30000-32500 GCA_016801055.1 Panax notoginseng | reverse complement strand
TTGAAGTCCGTGTAAGGCGAAGGGAATTTCCTTTTTTAATGAAAATAGTAGGTGAGAAAGAAATCTGATCTATATTCTTTCCAAAGACTGAGCTGAGAGAAAGAAAAGAGAGTAACTGCACTAAGGCAGGCAAGTTTGACAGCATCTTATTTTTTACAGTTAATCTTAGCAGACGCTTTTTGGGCATTATCCTTCATGAAGATGGCATCAAGCCGATGTGGGACTTGAGGAATAGAATACGGGGATTTCTTTGGAGAGGAAGAACCGGTATTTTCAGCATAAAACCTCTTCGCCCCTTATCCGCACGTAGATCTTTTTACAGCTGGGATGGACTTTTGGTTTTGGGATTGAACTAAGGCTCGGAACTGAACTAAAAGCAGGGGAAAGAAGTGACATAATAATATAGATTTATATAAAGAAAAGGCCTCGAATGCAAGCTCCTATGGAACTGTTTTCAGGACAAAGCATATTCTGATTCAATTGCAAACATAGGACCGGATGAAATAGCATCTGTATGTAAGAGTAGTAGCCCCTTCTTTTCTTGCAAACATAAAGAAGCACCGGATAGTGATTCAACCGCTGCGGTATTGAAAAAAGCGGTTATGAAGCATCGATCGTCATTTGCTTCATTCATTCCTATCCCATGTTTACCAGCGGGAGAGTCATTCATCTAACAAGAAAACGAACGGAGGCGCCGAGATATTATATGACCAAAGGCCTTGTCACGAGCTGGACTCGAACCAGCACCCCTGGGATCAAAAGACATACCCAGCGAACTCCCTTAACCTGTAAGACCTCTACTTGAGACTATCCTAGGATACCAGTCTTAGCAGTTTGAAATGCTTAACATCAGCTAGTTGCTCTAGTGCCAATATAAGAAGTTCTTCAATGAGCTTTAGCTCGAATACCAACATCAGCTCTCTTGCAGACCCTGCTTGCAAATAGAGAGAAAACTTATTAGTTAGAGCTAGCAGCAGAGGCTAGAGCAGCATATGATCCATCAGTGGCAGAGCCAGATGCAGTAGTTCCTATGGTTTACCCTGAACAAGTAGTTTCAGCAACAGTAGACCCAGCATTTAGAGAGCGCCCTGCAAAGGCATGGGGAAAGCTATAGGCATCAGCAGAAAGGCAAGCAAAGGCGTAGGTAGCCAAATGGTCTAGTCCCTGCCAGAGAACAACTGCAGCTGAGACGAGAGCTGACAAGTGGAGGACGATGCTATAAAGATCTCCTTACCTTATTCCTCACCGACAATGCTCTCTTGTGGTGTGGTGGCGTCGGCGAAGTGGAGAAATTGAACAAGGTACGTTCACCTTGGGATGAAAGAAAGATATTAAGATGCACTTCTACCCTGAAAATGCCCGATACGAAGCTAAGGAAAAATTACGTTGCCCGAGCCTGCCTGCCTCCTTCAAACCTTCCTTCATTCAATGCTTGACAGCTTTATTCATGCGTTCAAGGCGTGACACGTCCATTAAAAAGAAAAACCCGAATCGGCGAATTGACTAAGTCCAAATACTCTTATTGTACTTCTATCAGCTCTAGGACGAGGGACTTTCTAAGCCTATAAGAGCCTAGAATGCATGCTATTAACACCTTAAGACAGTCCATCTGGTGTACGAGTAGAAGCATCCGGTAGGCCTATAAGAAAGAGCTACTAACTCAATAGCAGCAGTCATTGTAATTGAGGATCAGAAAGATTTGTATGGAATGTCCTATTTTTAACGGTATAGTTTATTTAATTGAGTGAAATTCCGCCAGTACTCTTTCTGAATGTGATAGCTGAGAACTGTGATTCGCTTATCAATTCGCTCGATCAACTCTTTGCCATCATGCTCTTGTTTTAGCATCTGCCGAGCACACCTAAGCGCAAAATAGAAAAAAGTGCCTGGATTTCAATTGGATACCCGTATTCTCTGTTCCAGGTACAAGTAAAGTTAAATCTATAAATTAGAATTCAGTGTTAGAATTATTCAAATCAAAAAATGGACTACGAAACAAGGCTGGAACCAACCCCTATTGAGGCTTTGGAAAACTTCAAATAGTAAACTGAAACTATCAATCATATTACATCCATCTCCACATAGAAGTGTTGGAAAAGAAAGCCATCTGAGAGGCAGAGGTTTACTATAAACTTCATCTCTTTCTGGACCTAAGGGAGTTCTGCCAGAGCATAATCACGCGTGCACTTGGTGTAAGACCTCAGCCAGCAGTATAATCCACCAGAACCCTGAATCGACAGGCGCAACTCTTCTTATTGCACTGGCACCAAAATCGGCAACCAATATGTCCTTTTGACGATGAGAGTCATAGAGAACCAGAACCTTCAAACTTGCAGGCATTACTCCTTCTCCAAGAGTCAAGTTCTCAATCCCCTCCATAAATCATGACCTAATATATACGTATAAATTAAGATAAATAAGAAGAATGCGCGGTTGGTTGGGTGTTCTCGTTCCAACGGTCCGCTCGTTCGTCCCACGCGTGTCTGTCGCGTATTATTCG
>JADPQE010000031.1:0-15000 GCA_016801055.1 Panax notoginseng | reverse complement strand
AAGGTAGCTTGCTTACTCTCAGCCACTAGTTAGAAGAAAATCCCTTGACTTCGCTTATCCCTTATGCAGTAAAGAAAGCAAGTGAGGCGGGCTAAGATTCCATTCGAAGTAACGTAACAGGATTCGATGTTGCACCATCTTCAACTCTTCTCGGGATCCGGAGTTTTTCGAGAAAAGGTCCCATCCTTCAATATCATGATTGGGTCGACCAGGCCAGATCATGAGTGAAATATCATGATCGGGTCGACCAGGCCAGATCATGAGTGAATAGAAAATAGAAAATGTACATAGCTGTTCCAGCCGAAATACTTGGAATAATTCTACCACTTCTACTAGGAGTCGCCTTTTTAGTGCTAGCTGAACGTAAAGTAATGGCTTTTGTGCAACGTCGAAAGGGTCCTGATGTAGTGGGATCATTTGGATTGTTACAACCTCTAGCAGATGGTTTGAAATTGATTCTAAAAGAACCTATTTCACCAAGTAGTGCTAATTTCTCCCTTTTTAGAATGGCTCCAGTGGCTACATTTATGTTAAGTCTGGTCGCTCGGGCCGTTGTACCTTTTGATTATGGTATGGTATTGTCAGATCCGAACATAGGGCTACTTTATTTGTTTGCCATATCTTCGCTAGGTGTTTATGGAATTATTATAGCAGGTCGGTCTAGTAATTAGGGGGCGGCCGTTCGGTCGCCTATGATACTAGGACCAATAGGTCAAAAATTGGTTTGTGCCGCAGGTGTTGAACGATCTACTCTACACAGGTGTGGGCTTACAGGGCTAGGGCTCATAAACCCTTTCTTTCATTCATCAATAGGGCTCTGGTCGGTCACTTTTCTGGGCCGGGATCGATAAGTGGAAGTCATAAAAAAGGGATCTTTCTCTTCGCACCTCAGATCAAGAGGAAGGGTAGCTTGTCAAGCTGGCCTATAATATAATAATAATAGAAAGATATAAATACAAAGATTCGCTGTCTTTTAACCGGCTGTTCTTCTTTGTCAACGCTACTAAGGACCTATAGGTTCGCCTACTTGACTTATGAAAGATAATGAGAACGGGTTATTCAAAAAGGAAAAGGCGCTACTTAGCCCTACATTAGTAGAAGTAAGCGGCTGAGTTAGCCTACCCTACTTAATGTATTGTATAGTAGGCGAGCGAGTTAGCGAAGACGCTTAGGCTAATAGAAAAGAGAGCGTCGGTGCGTAGCCTTCATTCTACTACGCTACGAAAAGGTTACGAAGTAACTTAGCTCGACGTTAGGAGAGTCAAGGGGGAACGCCATACCTACATAGAAGAACCGCTGTTCGCTGACTTTCGAAGGTCTAACCTTTTGCTCCCCTACTGAAAAGGGGCAAAGCCGCTTTGCACCACCGAAAGACTACTTAAGATTCCATTCAAAAGGCCCTACTTAGTTTCGCAAGCCTTTGTCATTGTCAGTCAACTAAGTAGGGCCCGAGGCGCCCCCTGCGAATCCGTAAATCTGAGGAGCATGCCGCAACAAAAGGATGGTCCCCTATGCATTTCATTCTTTCCGGAAGGGAAAAAAGTACCCCCCATCATAGTGAACCTCTCCTTGTGATCGGGATGAGGTAGATGCCTCCCAGCCGGGGGGCGGATCGAATCGGAGTTTCCTTAGGTAGCCACCGACCTACAGTTATCCTTAAACTTCCGTGCTTGGTGGAGAAGAAGCGAACAAAGGTACGCCCGCTTGCTGTCTTGTTCTCTGTCGCGAACTGGGATCGCTCGCCAGCTAGGTCAGATTGGAGCAACATTGTATGAGAACATATTGCCCATATTCGGGGACAGGGGGCGGAACGACCTCTCGATCTACTTACTGCAGCCCAGTAAGAAAAACGTCGTCTAGGCGTTCCCTGTTGCTCCGATCTCCCCTACGCCTAGGACGTTGTCTGGGCCCAAGAGCCATAGTTAGTTGCTGTTTCCATTTCTTTCTCGTTGTTGATACCGGCAAGACCCAGCCAGATGATGTCTGCTGGTTGGTAGTGAGAGGACTCTTAGTACCTGCATACCCAAAAGGGGGCGCTGGTTCAAAAACAATCCTTTTTTTTCTTGCTCTCCCTTAGCAGCGGGAAAGGAGTCTATCTATCTGCCTAGCTTTGGTAGATTTCCCCCAACGCAATCCACAGAAATTCCACGAATCCCTTGGTGGATAAGTCCGACGACTCAGCAGCAGTGCGGAATTTAGTTTATCGTCTGGTGGATCTGATCCATAGTTAGGGGGCAATACATACCAAAAGGTTCGAAGAAGGAACGCGCATAAGAGTATATAACCTATTCACATTAGTGAAGCGGCTGGATGCATAAGGGAAGCGCGCGTTTGTGAGACCTGAGTCGGGATGCATAGGGGAGTTCACCTACGAGCACACCGAGCTTCAATTCGAGATGGAACAACGTCCGGATTTCCATGACCTGTGGATGACATAGCTTAGCTTGAGGATGCCGCTGCTCTTCCCACCAAGGGATGTGACTTGAAATCTCTCGAATGCACTGGTGCTAGGTCGCCAGGAGAAAGAAAAACTATACTTCCACTTCTCACAGATTCTGTAGTGACGGAATGGCTCTTGTATTTATCTAGCTATTTAGTTCTTTCTGGTGAACCCTAGCCATACCGGAAGAAGCCAAAGGCAAAGAAGTCTAGAAACTTCTCCGACGACATCATATGTTAAAGAGAGTCTCGTCGTGTTCAGGCGGCTAAGCTTACCAGCAATAGAACTACTTAAAGTAGGCTGTTCGCTCTCTGCCCGTCGGTTTGATCCGGAGCTCAAAGCAACCAGAGTTTCTGCCTCAACTAAACCTGTTCCTATCTTTCCCGGTATATGCGAGACTTTTAAGATCTAGCTCTTTTCCGGGCAAATGATTCAAATGAGAGCTGTGGAACACATGCATAACTGGATTAGCTTACTCTTTTTGATAGGGCCCTATCATCAATAGAACAGAGGCACCAGACTTAGTAAAGTAAAGGTCTCTAAAAAAGAAAAAGAATAGGAGACTAAGATCTAGGCAGGCGATCCCAACATATGACAGACCGGGGCAGCAGCGGGATCTTGCCATTGGATTTAACACTCTCGGCGCAACGTTAAATTTTGGTCTAAAATAGGCTGTTTTGGGACTTTCAAGGGCAGCAAGCAGTAGATATGTGTTTACGAGACCGAGGTCAATGCATGAAAAAGAAAAATAGGCCACTTGCTGGTTCATCCAATCGCAAGACGAAAGAAGAGGTATAGTTTTCCAACCGGAAGAAGAATTCGTGCAGAGGCAGCTAAAGAGCTCTAAAGCATTGGCTTGCCCCTCATGGATACGGTAGCTCTCTAGATAGCTTCTATGCCTTTCAGTTTCAAACTAAACAGAGGAGGTAACTCTGAAGAGGAGTGGAAGTAGCGGATTGAAATGAGAGTGGCAAGGAAGAGGAGGCAGCCAAAGGCCATTAAACCTCGATAATTGGTTAGACCAGACAGCAGAAATAGAAAAGAAATTCATTGGTTGTTACAATCTTGGCTTTGTGATTGACAGAGATAGATTCATCTCCCCTGGTCTATGATTGCTCTCCTTTTAGTAAGAATTTGTGCATGAGCGACTTAGTGGTTAGCCGAGCCCATGGCATGATGGGAAAAGCTCTCTTCTGATGGTTGAGCGGGTAAAGCCCTTATGCTTGAAAAGAGTGAACGCGTAGAGGCTGCCAAGAGAGCTTTAAACCTCTATCTGCAGGAGATGTAAATACTTCCTTTCGCCTCTGGAACAAAAGTCATAGGACGCTAGCTAGATTGATTGGTAGATTAGAGGTCTTCCGTCTAGCCTCTTGCTCCTTATCTCAGACAGAGCACAACGGGTAAGGAAAGTGCTGTTAGGCCGGAGTGTCTTTTTGAGCAGCATTTGGTGATTTCATTATCCGAGAGTGGGACGAAGTCTTTATTTTCCTTTTTCATTCTTAAAAATAAGTATTCTATCTTCACTTCAAGCTGCCTGCTTGCCTTAAGTCGCCTTCCCCTTCTTGCATTGAGTCGGAATATCCCTCTTTCGTACATGAGTAGACTGCTCGTTACGCCCTTGTATAGGTTGGGCTACTTTTGAACTTGTCAATGCGACGTGGTAAATGTGAGTTTAAAAGAGATTGGGTAGTTCCGGGAGAGAATTCAACTATTAATGATTCCTATGCTAATCCTATTGAAGAAAAGCTTGATTCGGTACTTGTAGCTGGGCTTACTCGATAGAGTTTTTCCCTTACTAGTCAAGGGGCTGGAGACTTTGCTTACCGACCCCCCTATTAGTAAAGGAGAGGGGGAGATTTACACTACATTTCAGAAGTGGGACAAAGAGAGGCTTTTTCGAGTCTTTGTCTCCGATACCTCCTCTCGTGGCAGGGAAGTAGCCTTCTATCTCCGACCGAGCAAAGCGCCTTGCTGGTTCTATCTAAATAAGAGAGTAGGCGTGCGTTTGGTTTTATTAGGATTTCCATATCTGCCCACCTTCCTTTATTTCAAGGTGAGATAAGCGCCTCCAGGTTGTCTGGTCCTTTTATTAGTATCTGAATCATAGATTATGCCATACTATTATATGGATTTATTCCACGTGCAAATCTACTCTCTTGGGCTATCTCCCGCGTAGGAATGTCTTGTATCGGCCCATTTCTTGCAAGAAATCTATGTGAGGTTAGTTTTGTCCAATTTAAGGTCGTGGTCCAATACTAGCTCTATCTCCGACTTACTTAGAATAGAAAGAAGAGGGGGACCTATCCGAGTCCTCCACAACTGATTGTGTAAGAGTTGGGCGGGGGATGAGTTGATGTTGCTGGAGTTAAGCGATACGAGCATAAAGGAAAGAAACCGGGTATACCATAAGATTGTGTAACAGACTAGTCGGCTATTTATTGTTCCTACAGGAAAGAGTAGGGTGCCCTACTAATTGTCTAAGAGACTAGTTCGCTCTTCCTGCGGCCAGGCATAAATATAAATAGAGTGAGGCCTCCCCTAGTAGGGTCCCAATATAAGTAGAAGTTCTCTTTTTGGCCCCGAATATGCCTTCTTTGTATTAGTACAAGAATTTGTCTATCTCCGAGGGAAATAGGCATAGAAGGAGTCTCGGTTCATTCTGCGACACAAGGCTTTTGTCGCATAAAAAGCCGGTCAGCTCCTAAGTCAGTCATTCCTTGTGAGGACAGTGCCCCGGTTCTACCGATTTCCTTGGCTTGGGATCAGCGCTTGGGGTAAAAACACTTTATTATAGTACACAACACGAGCGGACTCTTTTCTTCAAATTCTTTCTTAGCTTTTATGCCAATAATGAGCCACTACTATGAGGACCACCCAACTAACTTATACAACTAGTGGAATAACTAGAAGGGGACCCCGCTTGCTAGGAGAGGAATTACTTTACTATATTTATGCTTTAGGTTTAGGCAGGAAGAGCGCCCTGCCTCTATCGATCCATAACTCCTGTAGGCGAGGGAGGAACTGGTCCCAGTAACTCTCTTGTTGAAGGAATGCCCGATCCAGATAACTGGGACGGTGTCGTGTCCTCACGAATGCCAAACTTCGGATCCAAGCAAGCATAGGAGGGAAGGGACCTCTTAGTTCTTTTTGTTCGTTTACCAAGTTCGGCATTAAGGCTTTGCTCTAATGAAGAGTTCTTTCTATCGATCGCTTTCGCCCCTTGTAGGAAGCATGTCTCTACTTCTTTTCCCAAGATCAGATCTCGAACCTATACTCTATTGAATCCCAGGCCCCTTTATGTTACCATCACTTGGTTGCTCCAGAATGAATGTACTAAACCATCCATACTCGAAGAAAGGGCTACTCCCCCTTAATGGACTAACGAGGACGCGGAAAAGCATCTTTATATAGAATCGCCATCCCCGGTCTCACCTGCGGCAACCCCTCTCCGACCAATTGAAGTGGCCTAAGCACGTGTATAGGTGTAGGAATTGCTTTTTCTCTACCTTGAACACTGGAGTCTTCTTGTAGCTATATCTTACCAAAAGAAAGCATCAATCTACTCGAATGTGTTAATAACTGATCGAGTCCGTTAGGACGAGCAGCCAATGAGTGGGAAACACAAACTATACTATACTCCCTTTCTTCTCCGTATCTTTTTAATTCCTTTGATTACAACCCCTTTTCTTTTCCAGTTATATCTTTCTTTCCTATTGATTTGGCTTGGAGAGATAATAGTTTGAGAGGAATATCATCAGAACCTGAAGATGGAATCAAAGAAATTTCTTGGTTTCTTTTTTTATCCATTAAAATGAAAGGCATTTTTGAAGAAAGCATTTCTCCTGTGCTTGGACTTCTTGGGAGTAGAAGAGCTAGCTTCTAGAAGCCGCCCTTGCTTCCAAGCCAAGAGATTGAATGGGACTTGGATCTTAGCAGCTGGGGTTATTTCGACAATGGCATTCAGGAGTTGAATCCAATCAGCAAGGGAACTGGTTGCGAGAGAACAGAGCAGAGAAGGCATTCGATTCCTCAAGTCCAAAATTGGTAAGTAAGTAGGGCACCAGCCTTTAGGCCGCAAACCGCTGTTATCCCGCATCAATAGCTGCAGACGCAGAGGAATGAATTCTAGAACTAGTGGGAGGACTTTGCCAAGAGAAAGAGTAGTGAAAGAATTTAGAGATAGCCAGGTATTTATAGTCTGGTCCTTTAGGGCCAGGTATTTATAGTCTGGTCCTTTAGGGCCAGGTATTTATAGTCTGGTCCTTTAGGGCCAGGTATTCCTTATTATAAATAGCACGCACAGGACAGAGAGAAGAGCTTATCCCCCCTGGGGGCACTCTCTTTAAATTACAGACGTTAGCAATCACGGCGGATTCAACAATCGTGAATGGAATTAGCCTCGGAGAACTGCTAAAGCCCTTGAAGCCAGGTCTTTCTTCTTTAAAGCCTGGAGCCGGGAACGCAATCAAACGCTAAAGCCCTCGAGCGGGGATCTTCTTCTTTATAATACGTAAGAGACTACCAAAGCAAATTCAACTACATTCCCCGAAGCAGCAACATAAAGAGAAAAGACCGCTTTATTCATCTGCACCGGAAAAGCGCTAAGCCCGGAAGTCACTTCACTCTCTTCTCTTTCAATGGCAGCAGCTAGTTCAAGTTCAATGTCAGCCGGATTGCTAAACACTAGCGCTAAAGCCCTTCTCACCTGCTAACTCATAGCATAGAAAGAAATAGAGTAAACCCATGCGCCTTTCGCTTAGAGTAGTGAATCCAGTGAAAGCCGAAGACTAAGAAGAAGGGTTTTAGCGAGCCGGGAAAACTACTGAATACGATAACGATACCATTCACAGCGGAACAAGAAGAATCACAGTCGACTCAACTTGACGAGTCAGTAGCTGCCTTTAGAGCTGGGATAAGTAGGGTAGCAGCTAAGATTAACTAAAAGGACTCTCCTCAACCCTCAACCTAGACATAGAACTCCTAGCTCTGGAGCTGATTTCATTGATTCTTTTTAACAGCTACCGAAAGGCTTCGCTCCTCGCTCACAGAACTCCCCCAAGTCTCAGGTCAAGAGAGAAGAGCGATGGCATATCTTGACTCACTCGCTTCTTTTGGGCTAACTTTCATCTGTTCTCTTTCCTTCTTTCTGCTTTTATGGTAAAAACAAAGGTTATCACAGTTCGATTTTCTTTAATCCTCATCTCGTTCAGTCTTGATGGCAGCTACTTTCTTTATTTATTACGTCGTTCAGTTCAAAGAGTCATTATGGCATCTGCTTTCAATGCTTGCTAGTAAACAGCTGTTGTCTCTTTCCTCTCGCCCTTACTTATCTTATAACGTATTTGCTTTTTAGTAATACGATACGTTGTAAAGAGTCGATTCAACAAGAGGAATCAGAGCTTCTCCCTCTGGTAACTTCGCTACTTTGAGAACAGCGAGAGCAGAATCCGAATCAGACTTTAAGATAGATGTAACTCACTTGCTTTCCTTCCTTACTAAAGAAATCCCCTTTCGCCTTCCGCTCCTAGTCCGCTTTTTTAATAAGAGAATTTCGCTTTGTCATTTGAAATTCTTCCTATTCCCCTGCGAGAAATGCCAAAACTAACACTAATTCATTCTAATGCGCCTACCTTAGGTCACGAGCTGCCTTAAGGCATGCCTTTAGCCCTACTACTCCTAAGCCCTTATTCCACCACGAACAGCGGAGTAAGCTCTCAGGCCTTCCTTTCTTCGGCATTCATTCGTCTCAAAAGAATCTTGGGCTACCTTGCTACGGGTGAGAGAAGCAATCCTCCTTCTAGGTCGTCTAAGGCACTAAGATCTCTTTCAAACCACCAGGAAGCCTAGCTACTTTCTTTATCGGTGACTAAAAAGATTTCGATAGAAAGTCTTTTTCACAGCTTCATAGCCTATCTTTTCTCTAGCCTGGAGCCGGCACTCCTAAAGCAGTTAACCAGATGTGGGATCTTTCTCAATATCCTCTACGCCTACTTCTCTTCCGAATCCAAGACTTCTTTCAAACTTTCAAGCAGTCAATCAAGCAGCACTGACCGCTATTCCATAGATAGCATAGAGCTCTTACACAGCGCCTAATAGGCTAGCTGAACTATAAAGGCTGGATTTCCCGTGGGATAAGTTGAATCGGAATCTCTGTCACTCAAAGAACTATCTTTCCTTCGCCCCTTGAATCTATCTATTCCGGCTACAGAGCAAGGCAAGGTAGATGCCAGTTTGCTTAAGACTTGGAGTTCGAAGTGGCATGGATCTAATGAGCTATTCCTCGCATCTCCTCCTTGAATTTCATTCAATTCCATTTAATAAGGCAATTGCCAACTAATCCTCATCGCTGGCCTGAGCCTTCTTTTTCTACTTATTTTCTTATAGGAATCCCGATCTGGGAAGAAAAGCTATTCTTCTTAGCAGTTGAAGAAGTGAATGGAATCACCCCCGGGTCCGAGAATACTAAGCAGACTTTTTCTCCTCCCTTATAGTATAAATTCTGACAAGAGATGCGGATTATGTAGCAAATGCCGCTGATGCGTAACACGTTGAGTTGGACAGCTTTCCTTGAGCAGATAGGACACAGCGCCATCAACAGACATACTCGCGAAGAAAGCACCTACCCTGGGGGAACTGAACTCCCTCGATCCTCATCTCGTTCACTCACAGAAGACCTTGCCTAGCTCGACTTTCTTTCTTATACCAGGATATGGAATACTAGGAAGCCTTTCGCTCGTCCCTTCGCGCGTGAATCTTCTTTGTACGCATCTTCCGAACAGGTAAGGATACTCCGCCCTTCCCTAGAACCACAATTTTGTAAGGATATTCCGATTTGAAAGACCTAGGTCGACGGAAGAGATGCCGAGGAACCTGCGGGTTACACGGTTATTGGTTCTTATCTGGTTAACCAAAAGGAAGAGAGAGAATTGACTGCTTAGCGGAGGGCTTGCCTATTCGAGGTGCTACGCTACTCGTCGCACTATTTTGCTTTTTGGCATCTATCGCTGCTAATCGAATAGATCAGGTGTACTTTCTCCTTTTATAGGTTGCGCATCTTTACAATAGGCTGTGTGAAGTTCGGAAACTCTCATCGGAGAACGAGTTCACCCGCCATTCATTAATCGATCGCTATCAGTGAATTTTATGTCAGAGAAAGGGGTGCGTCCCCAGCCGGCGAGGAAGACTAACTATCTGATCTTTATTTACGTGATTGAGCGGGATTTTAAAAAGCACAGCACGGAATTAGATGAGTCATCATCGGCCCTGCCATGCCTTCTGTATCCACTTCTGAACCGGACACATATAGTCAGTCCATTGAATCACAGGTCAACGGAATGCGATCAGAGGCAAGCTCAACAAGCCAGCTCAGATTCAAAAGATACGTGCCGAGCCCTATTAAGTAAAGGCAGCCTCACTTCCTATAATTGAAGAGAAAGAGAATGCCACTTCACCGACGAGGAGAAAGAGTTGGAAATACAAAAGCCACTTCTCTATACGATAGTGGATTCCAGTTCAATGAAACCGTTTTACCGTTGGCTTAATGGACGAATTCGGATAGGAAGGGGCGAAGAGCTTAGCCGCTAGGCGAAGGGTAGCCAAATAAAAAAAAATGAAAGAAAGCGCTTGGGCTGATAGCTGATCGTAGACCGCAGTTCGCTAACACTTCTTATTTAGGAGCGGCAACTCTAATCTAAATGGGAATTCAAAATCCAAGAGCCTGCCTTTCGTTCTTCAATCCATCTGTTCCGGATCAGTATCCTCTGTTCTTCAGTGTAATCTGTGAGCCTCTTCGAGGATCGTTGAGATACAGATAGTGTTCTGCATCCAACTCTCTCTTCAAGTCTTCGGGAATCTTTTCCTTTGTAGCTCCTTTTTCTCATCTACAGGCTGGACTCGAGTTATCATAGAGATAGACTGGAGTGGGTAGACCATTCTTCCTTGGTCTTCATCTGGCCTTCTTAATGGGTCTTGCTTTGAGAACCACGATTCGTGCAAGAGAGATTCGATACTGAAAGTCGGGAGCGTACTCGCTTGGAAGCAAGCTACCTAACCTCGTGCTTGGCTGGTTTAATAGAAGCAAGGAGCCTTCCTTAGACGATGGCAGAATGAAGTACTAGTGCTTACGAGGTCTGCCTCAATCTTCTCGTTTTGTTTTGTTTCCGGCCACTCCAGGACAGGAAAGGAAAGGACATCCCTTACTCATTTCCATTCCCCAATCAGTTTAACATTTGGTTACTCAGGAAAGATAAAAAAACTGTAGAAGGATATCCCAGAGGAGCAAAGGACTCTTTCTTCTTTCTTTTCTCTTCCTGCCCTAACAAACCTAGTCTGTACTTTCTTCTTTATACGGATATTCTACTTAACAGGGCTTCCATCGGAACTAGACCTGAGGCAAGGAAAGCAACTGAGGATTAGCCAGCCTGTGAGCAAGAGTTCTCCCCGCGGAGTAGTACTTTTAAAACCTTATTATTATGAAAAGCTTCACATGGAAACGTGACCTGCTGTGCCGGTTGAGGCTCAAAACTGAGCGTTGTAGTCCACGGACTTTAACTCTGGGGAAGCTCATTCAGTTATGGAATGCGTTAAGGGCTCTTAACTTAAGGAGGTCCAATCTATCAAAAAAAGAAATTAAAAAAATATAATACCAATTATCATATAACGGAACGAACAACATACCATAATCCCCATCCTGGTTTAATCATTGCAACACATTCCTTCATAGAGCCTTACCCTATTATTACGGAGAACGCTCTACTCACTAATGCTATCTTTGAAATATTAAACAAGTTTGCTTACCCATCCATATTAGGTTACGCGAAGTTCACAATGACCTTTACCATGTTGCGCTCTTTCAAAGTGGAGGTCCCATTTACGCTAGGTCCCGCTATCCCCTTGACAGATCTGGATGAAAAGTGCATTCCGAAGGGAATAGTCTATGGTCAAATCGTTAAAATTATTAAACATTATGCTGAGCTCTACGAAGGAGAAGAAATCCTGAAAATCATGATCCGAGTCTATATGGATGGAATAAAGAGAGATTGGCAACCCCTCTCTGAAGAGGAGAGCCAAAGAATACTTTATTCCATCATTGAAGCTTATTACGAGGCCGGGACCGAGACCGACCCGCTAACAGCAAAAAAGATCCGACATAGTAATCGTAGCTATCCAACCCATATCACAGCACTCAAACAATCTCGCACAGAGCGGAAACCATTCATTGTTGCCGATATGGAGACTATCATAATAAATCAAGTTCATACTCCTTATGCAGTTGGTCTCCTGATGGTTCGCCCAGGAAAAGAGATCAATGATCTTATGATTGATACCTACTTCAGTGAAGACTACAAAAGAATCTTGGAAGAATTTGAAGAAAGGAGTACCTTAGTACTTTATGACTTTGTATTAAGGATATTAATGATTGTTAGACAAGAAAAATCACCTTTAAGAATTTACTTCCACAACTTATCTAGATTCGATGGAATTATCTTGCTTAAGCACCTAGCATGTCATCACAAGAACTACAAGCTCAAAACACTGCTGAGGAACAATAGGGTTTACGAGATAGCTGTCTATTCAGGTAAGAAGATGTTATTCCGCATTAGAGACACCTTGAATCTACTCCCTGCCTCACTAGATGCCCTATCTAAGAATCTATGCCCGGAACTTGGCGGGAAAGGCAATATCGACCATAATAATATGAGTAAGACAAATATGGAACCTCAGAAAAAGAGATTGTTAGACTATATGAAACAGGATATTCTTCTGTTGGGTGGTGTTATGCTAAAAGCTCAAGAGATATATTGGAAGCTGTTCAAGGTGGACATAGAAAGCAAGATCACCCTTGCCTCACTGGCTCTAAGCATCTTTCGTTTGAAATACTACGATGCTTCTAATTGGCCAATCCACATCCCAAACAAGAATGAAGACAGCTTTCTAAGGCTTGCCTTGCCTACTACGGTGGTCATACAGATGCATACAAGCCATTTGGCAAGAACCTATACTACTACGATGTGAACTCTCTCTATCCCTTTGTAATGAAGGAATTTCCAATGCCTGGTGGTGTGCCAGTCTGGCATAGAAATCTTGAGGGCATGGACTTAGATAGCATGTTTGGCTTTATTGAGGCATATGTGGAATGTCCGAAGACTATCAATAAGCCCTTTCTACCCTATCGAAACAAGGAAAACACTCTCATCTTTCCGACCGGGTAATTTGTTGGAGTGTACTTTAGTGAGGAATTAAAGTATGCAAGAGACATTGGCTACACTGTGATCCCAATCTCAGGCTACCTTTTTGAGAGGAACGGAAAGCCAACTCGGAAGAGAAGGAGCTGTTCTCGCTGTGAACGAATGCGCTGTTATCGGCGTAAAGAAGGAAGAAGTCTTGGCTAAGCCAGAAGTTCCTTTGCCAGCTTTAAGTTCAGTTCCTATTGAGGATATTCTATTATAAATGAATTGATAGAGTAAGATTCATATGGAGTCTATCCCACTACTTTCAGTCCCACGGCTGATGATTCAATTCATCTGCACACCGCTTATTCAACAACGGCTATTTGAACAACGGGTCTTCATCCATGAGCTCCTACTACCACTAGCACCGGTTATTCCACATAACCAGGAAGGGAATCCGGTAAGGCAGATTATAGAACAGCGGTTGATTCAAGACTGTTCTTTCTGTGCTCGTGGCTATCTTTACTAGAATGAATGTGCAGTTCAGTTCTGAGCCTTTAGGGCTCAAGCAGTTGAGTCAATAGCAGCAGTTAGTAATTCAATTGCAAACAGAACACCAGATACGAGAACAATAAGAATTCATACTCCAAACTACCAGCTCATTCCCCTCCTTCCTTTTGAAAGCGGACATCTGCCTAGGAAAAAGAAATTGATAGAGGTTTTTCTTCCAGATATGCCACTAGCCCTAGGACTATCTAGCTTCCAAACCAAAGCCTATAGAAAGCTGCCTTTATTGCCAACAGCTTTGATTGCATCAACCGCGGATACTACCACTAGCATCGGTTACTCAAGGAGTTTAGGAACTAAACTAAATAGGAAGATGTGGGATTAGTTTTCAAATGAATCGAAGATGGACATGAAGAAGGAATTTTATTTCGAGAGAAAGATTCTGTCACCGTTGCAGATTCCATTCTACTTAACGAAAGAGAAAAGGGAACGGGGGTAATTTGACTTGCGGCGCTTTCCATTGGTGGTATGGTATCAGTCAAGCATCTGACAGATGTCTTTATCAATCGCTTTCAAAAGAGACCTTCTCTCTGAATTTAAGAAAGACCTTCTTTTTGCAAGCTATACTCGGAAGATAAAGAGTTTTTGTGGCCAGACCCATTATTGAAATGTAAAGGATTTCACTTATCGAACGACTATATTCGTTACGTGATGAGTGAAAAAAGGGTTGGACGGTATCAACATCTTTTGCATCCCAAAATGAAGATCCAAGCAATGCCTTGCCTCCAACTCCAATGGCATGTTAGCTTCAGTTCTGACTGCAATTGGTGTGAGCTTCTTATAAAATGAGAATATTGGTGAGGTTTTGTCTAATAGCTAGGCTGAACCTCTAGAGAACAAATCATTGAAATTAGATTAGGGAACCTTTCAACTTCTCAGCCTTGGATCTAATGCTTCTTGGGTTGTAAGAATTGCGTTTCATCAAGTTGATTATTCTGTTAGAAGCTGTATTTTAATCGTTAGTACAACGGATATTTCCTGATTTCATTAGTCTTCCTCCATTTTTGGCTAATCATTTCGGGTTTATTTGTCAGTGTTTGCTGAATGCTTTATTTGATGACCAACGACACAACTGTCATTACTGTATTCCATGGAAAGTCTAGATATTGAAACTCTATGGAAATGCACTACGGGATAGCTTCTGGCCTTATGCAATATGACCTGAGCAGTTCTTGGTGATTTGAACTCAAAATATGCTTGGACGTATATACATGAGTTGTCTTGAACTGTATACTTTTTCTAGTTTCTCTTGGGATGTTCTTTCTAATTTAGTCACCTCAAACAAAGATCACGTAGTTTGAGATCAGACCAGATAAAAAGCAAGGAGCGGAGGCTTTACGCTTCCTCTACTTCTCCTTAGGCAAAAGGGACTTCAACCCTTACTTGACTTGAGGAGTTAGAGCAAGAAGGCAATCGCCCTTTGACGAATAAGCGCTAGGGGACTACTTACCATACGCAATTTTCTACTTTACACCTACGATTGAAATTCAAGGTACCTTAGCCGATTGGAAGGCTAGGCAGACTAAGAGATAGATGGAAGACGGGCGAACCCCAGTATCGTAAATACCACTGAGGATCGCCTCTCTCCCTTTTTAGAATGGCTCCAGTGGTAAATTCTGAGCTATCATGTCCAAGACCTCGTGTATCCCTCCCATTAGAAAACTTGGGTCCACGTTCAGCTTTATCGCCGAAACCATAACAAGCAGCCCAGGGTATGCTTCATAGGGAATTGGAAAACATCGGGTGAAGGGGAAATGATAACCAAGGAAGACGGTGAGGCTTCAGAAGGATTCGCCATTGGGGAACGGGGGGAACCTTCTCCAG
>JADPQE010000140.1:0-20001 GCA_016801055.1 Panax notoginseng | reverse complement strand
CAATTAAATATAAGACATGGAATTACTGTCAAATCTTATTTAATTATATGTATTTCGATTCATAAATACAGAAATCCAAATAATACAAATTAGAAACTATTTTCTAATTTCATTCTACCTTGACCAAAGACTATTGGGTTGTCATTTATCGAATCACATATGACATTATCTTCTTTTACTAGAAACGGTAGATTCTTTGTTAATCGTTCATTATCTCCATGTACAACTTATTACATACAAGCATACCATTTTATATATCATAAGGGTCTTAAGAGACATGTCAAAGTATAACTCATCATACACAAAATACTATGATGATCTCAAGTTTAAGGACCACTTGTATTACTATCATTACAAGAATTCTTATTGATAGACAAATAAAACTTTTTATGTATTCCTTAACGAGCCACGTTCAGTGAACTTATTTTTCAATAAACACCTACATACGTTCTTTAGTGTCTCCACACAAATGATCATGAGATCAATCATCATTTTTCAATGAGCAAGTAGCGTATGTACAAATCTATCCGAATTTACTAATCCCCTTTTTACTAATCTAACGATTGAAAACAATTTTAGTTTGCGAGCTATCTAAAAATTTAGATCTCATTCGCATAATCATCATCATAATTTTAAAAATATTTCTCAAAACTATGTGTTTATCACATATTATAAAATAACACCATGTAAATAAATTAAAAATCTTTAATTAAATAATATTTTTTATTAATAAATGAATAAGATTGTTATAAAATATATGTTTTATTATCAAATATGATTAACTTGTATGCATACTATTTTCCTTCGAGAATTGTTAAATCTATAACACTTTTTATTATTTTCACAACAAAAATATCGCTGTAGATGTATAGTAACGATAAAAATTGTAGCGATAGGATCTATAACGACACTTTTGTTATGAAAATAATATTTTATGTTGTGAATTTAACAATTTTGTTTTTAAATTGGTTATGAGCAAGATATAAAGTGAAACCATCATAAGCTCAGATCGTGACAAACCCAAGAGCCCAAATCGTCACCGAAAGGACTTTAGATCATAGCAGTCGAAACCATAGGGGCCCTAAATCAGCGAATCCAGATAACCAGACTGACCCATGATCCGACAAGAGCAAAACAAGATCTGATTTAAGACGCAAATGAACAGAAAACACACAAACTAGATTCACAAAGAACCATCATCCAAAACTTCAAAACACCAGCAACCATCAAGATCCGAAACCCCAACCATAGTGCCTCCACAACAAATCATAACTCCAAATCTAGCACACACAAAGATCAAGTTCCCTACTGATCAAACAGAGAAAACCCACGATCTAGCACCCTCAGACTTAGCTTATTACAGATCAAAAAAGGAACTTCAGGAAGACCCACATTCAGCCGCCGGAAAGGCATGAATAGCACCATGCAAGATCGATGGAAGAGGATAGGAGGAGATGGTGAGCCGAAATGGAAGGGAAGGGAGGAAAGGGAATTGGGTGGGCCGAATGAGAGGGGTGGAGGCGAAATGAAAGATGGGGGCGGGGGAAAATTCTAGAGAGAATGGAGAGCCTTTCTCTAACTTTTCTATTTGGAACCCTCCTTCAAAGTACGCATCATTTTTATACTTAAATTTTTGCTGAGAATATTATATATAAATATAAATTGAAAGAGTAAATATGTAATAATTAATCTATATATATAATACATTTTTAACTTTATAATTTGATCAAACTTATAATGAGTCGAACAAATTATTGACCAACTCAACCCGAATTCACTTCGAACTTAATATCTTGGATTAATTACATATTTTAGTACATTTTTAAAAATAATTATAATAATAGTATATTTATAAAATAATTACAAAAGTAATATACGTTTCTATATTTATTTACAATATTAGTGCAAATATGATTCCTTAATTTAGGGGATTAGGATTTCTAAATTATTTTATTATAATAACTACAACGTTAGCCAACCCCGACACTTTTGCAAGAATTGCCAAAGATACTGGACATCTAGTGGGACTATAAGGAATGAGCCCGTAGGTGCCGGTCGTCGTAAGAATAAGTACTCAGCCTCTCATTATCGTCATCTAGCCATCTTAGAAGCTCTTCAGAATGCTCGAGTAAATCTTCCAAATAGAATCCACCATCCTACTCTAAAGACCAATGGTACTGTCCTGACGATTGGCTCCGACACACCCCTATGTGAGTCAATGGCTTTAGTTATGAAAATATCTGGTAAGGCAATGATGAATGGCTCAGAAAATGGGTTTCACAAACCAGAAGAAACCAGAGGTCCAAGTTCATATGGAACTGGAAACAATAGGGATGATAACTCAAGTGGATCTTCAGTAATTGCGACAAATGCGAAGGTTCCATAATTGGATTCTGTGGAGCTACATTTGGAAGTGTAGACGATGTTGGTGGTGGTGGCATATTCGTTCCAATGCTTACCTTGATTATTGGATTTGATCCAAAATCAGCAATTGATAGAAGAGATTGGTAACCAAACATTCATACCAAGGTAACCAAACCTTTATATCAAGGTTACCAAACCTTCATACCAAGGTAACCAATCCACCTCCACACATGCAGTTTTTTCATAGTGCAGTTGGTAACCAAACCTTCATACCAAGGTAACCAAACCGTCATACTAAGGTAACTAATCCACCTTCACACCTTTAGTTTTTTCTTAGTGCAGTTGGTAACCAAACCTTCACACCAAGGTAACCAAACCTTCATACCAAGGTAACTAATCCACACCTACAGTTTTTTTTATAGTGCAGTTGGTAGCCAAATATTTATATCAAGGTAACCAATTCAGTGTTATTAGGTTACCAATTTATTTTGAATGTGATGCAGTTGGTAGCCAAACCTTCATACCAAGGTATCCAATTCAGTTTTATTAAGTTACCAATTTATTTTGAATGTGATGCAGTTGGTTGCCAAACCTTCATGCAGTTGGTTGCCAAACTTTCAGACCAAGGTAACCAATTCATACTGCAGGTGTGGAGGTAGATTGGTTACCTTGGTATAAAGGTTTGGTTACCTTGATATAAAGGTTTGGTTACCTAGGTATGAAGGTTTGGTTATCAACATTACATTACACATCACTCTCTTATCTCTCCCTTTCCTATGCAGTGTTCTTATTTTCCTTTGGACATGAAATTGGAATTTTCGAACATGAAAAAGTTGCCATATGAAAGTGCTTATCATCTTTTGTATTGTATGTAGTTGTAACTTGCAAGTACTATTTCACTGTTGCATTATTGTCTTTTCTATTTTCAGGTCTTATCAAAATATTACAAGGGTATATGTTAGGCTGTGTGACTGTGTTACCCTTCGTTGGTATCACTTACCTTCTCAAAAAGTGTGTTGATTGCATTTCCCTTCTTTACTTTGTGTTGCCACTAATGCATTGCAATACCCTCTTGTTAGCTACACTTATTCTGCAGATATTTGGTAACTTTTGAACATAATAAGTTGGATTAGATATGGTAAGTCATTTAATTTGATTTCGACTCCCTTTGTACTTTGTTTTGTTCCTCATAGTGGGGGTTGGACAATTGTTGGTACTCCTTTGGATTTGCATGATCCCCGGCTTCTAGCAATGGCGTCAGCAGAACGCCATCTTTTGGAGGCTGAATATGATGAGCATGAGATCAAGATTTGAATTTGAATTATTATTTTGAATTTATTTTTGTTGTTAGATCCCAGATATTTGAATTTGAATTATTAGTTATGACAATTATTTCTCCTTGATTTTAGGTTTCCTTATTAATGTGAATTGTGTTATTTTTGTAATTATTTTATGTATGTATTATTTTTATAAATACTTTTTAATTATTTTATATTAGTATTAAGGACCCTAATATCATCACTCTCAAATAAAATTCGACCGATCTTTAAATGAAAATTCGAGCGATCTTTACTTTAAATGAGCCGAATGGTCGGCTTTGACTTTACTAGCCCAATTATATGAAAAACTAAAAATCTTCTTATTTCTATTCTATTCAATTTTTTATTTTTTCATTCTATTATCCCGGACGTAGTACACTGAGATTTCCTAGTAGCAACGGCCAAAGCAATCATATATGAGCTTTAACTACAACGCCTAGGAACTTTAACAATATTACATACCAAAAACAACGACCAACTAAATCAAGCTAATTAAGGCCGAATAATAATTTTCGTAAATTATCTCTAATTTGGAACCTGGGGAATACTTGTAGCACAGAACAAAAATATTCAATGAGATGGAAAATACAACTTTATTTCCCAGGACCTAATTCCCTGAATAATTCTACTAGAAAACACTTCACATAGAAAATCAAAAGTACAAGCAATCAATTAGACAACTTGAAAAGCATGCCAAAGCTGCTGCATGACTGGATAGTGTAGCTCAAGTCCAATACAACATCAGGGAATTGTCTACCAAAAAAGAAAGCAAGCTAATGATGCACACGGCCCAAGAGAATAATCAGTCCAGATATGAACCACAAGAAGCATATAGTATGAGGCAGCCTCCTAACTAATAGAGTTGGTGCATGCTCTCATCGCATAATTTATTATTTCATTTGCTTTTCTTTCTTATTTTTCCTCCCCTTGATCGAGGCTTCTGTGTGTGTGGTTTAAGTTCTAGTGAACTGTACGATTGGGAACTTTGTGGTTTTTCAGGCAACGTACAGTGCAGGAATTTCTTGTTGGAACCAACGTGGTTGCATAACAGCTTAAGCATCTTCCTCCCCCTCATCCACTTGAGCATTAACTTCATATGTGTTTTGCTGCTCAATCCACTGATTCCAAATTCCTATAACATCCACACATGAATAAAATAAATTCAGTAATTCCATGAATTCAGCACAGTTGCAGAACCATGAAGGATGCAACCTTAATCTTCTTGATGGGAAATGGAAAAGATAACTATAAAAGGTTGAAATATACTCCCTAAAACACCAGCAAGTTCACATTTTCTGGGTACATATTTCAGCATGAATATAAGATAAACAGCATAATCTTTCAGTAAAATACATCTCACCCTCAAAAAAATGTACAACATTTTTAGAAGTAGACATCACTAGAAATCTTAAATCAGATTAAACATTGAATGATAGACAAACCGAGAATTAGAAGGTTTGGTTTGGAATGTGCACAGATGACTACTTACCAAGTTAAGTGGCATAAACACAAATATGCTGCCTAGGAAATACATATCATGCACATACACACGTGTAGGACACTAACTTTTGTGGTCCAATTACAAAACGCCACGTGACAAAAATGACACAATTCAACCAATCAAAATATTTTATTAAATTGGCAAATAAAATAAATTGTTATGTGAGACCAAAAGTATCCTATTAATGAATTTTGATTGGTTGATTGATAATTATCTTTATAAAATAAAGATAATTATAAAATAATAATTATCCTTATTCAAATAGAAATAATTATAAGTTGATGATCTAGGAAGCACGGACACTTCCCAGAGGGCCACGAATTTGTGTTAGGCACAAATTTGCTCCGACACGTGTCCGAGAGCTTCACTTTTTTTATTTTATTATTTTAAAGCTTGGACAAGCCTCAAACACGTTACGACACACCAAGGGCACGCCGAGACTCGCCTCGGACACGTCGGAACACACTAGAGGACACGTTTGGGGTAAAAAAAATAAAAATTGCAGGACTTAAACTGCAATATAAAAGTTATGGGTTATTTTATGTCTTTTAAGTTTGGACAATATTATGCAACTTTAAGATATTTATTATGCAATGGTTTTGTCTTTCTTATTATTTTGTTCAAGTTTTTATCATGCTCTATTAATATTAAATTTATTTATTGTAAAAAATACATTTATATTATTATTATTAGTAGTAGTACTAGTAGTATACACACACACACACACACACACACACACACACACACACATATATATATATATATAAAATTGAACATGTTTCCGACGTATCGTATCATTTTTTTTTGTGAAAAATACGGTATCGCATGTCGTGTATCGTGTCGTGTCCGACTGTCCGTGTCAGAGTCGATGCTTCATAGTTGATGATTATCTCTATTAAAATAGAGGTAATTATAAATTGATAATTATCTTTATTAAAAATAAATAAATAGAGATAATTATAAGTTGATAATTATCTTTATAAATAGAGATAATTCTTAATTAATAATTATCTTTATTAAACAAATAGAGATAATTAGAAATTGGTAACTATTTTGTTTAAATTGAATGGAGATAATTACAAATTAACAATTATCTTTATAAATAGAGATAATTGCTACAAATAGTTGATGATTATCTTTATTAAATAAAAAAATTAAATGGTTATCTTTATTAAATAAACAAAATAAAAATAATTATCAAAAAAGAATATTCCCAGGAATATCTCATCATTAGAGATCAAGAGACACAGCTCCAGAGATCCAGGGGTATAGCTCCAAAGATCAAGATGAGATACAGGAATTCTGTCAAAGACTCTGAAGACCTAGAAGATCAAAGCTCTCTTGAAGATTCAAGATCTAAAGCCTTATTTAGGCCTTCTTGAACATTCAAGATCAATATCGCTTTGAAGATTCAAGTTCTAAAGCCTTATTTAGACATTCTTGAATATTCAAAGCTTCAAATCTTCTTGAAGATTCAAGATCAAAAGCCTCACTTCGACCTTCTTGAATATTCAAGATTAAAGTCTTTTAGAAGATTCAAGATTTAAAGTCTTATTCAGACCTTCTTGAATATTCAAATTTATAAAAAGATCAAAACCTTCAAGACCTTCAACCATCAAGTCAACATAGTTTCATAATCAGATCGAAGATTTTGCCGTTGATTCGGGATCAAGTTTGTGCAACCCTCACATTCGCATCAACATAGGAACTTTAATTAGAGGGTCTTTATCTTTTCATTGTAAAAGATTTACAGAGATATTGTACTAACTTTTATTCAAAATCAATAATATTTGGCATTACAAAGTTTACAAAATTTTGTGTGTACAACGTGCACACCCATATATATATGGAGTGGAGAGGAAATATATTTCTCGTTTATATAAAATGTTTAACTAGTTGCCTGTCGTAGATACCTATCTAACCATACTTTTTTTTTGTGGGTTATCCAAATTCAAATGACAGAATTTTGGAACTATTGCTGATGCAAGTTTTACTAGTGTACTCCTTTAATCTTTTCCCCTCTTCCAACTCACATTTGCATAAATTCAATATTCATTGATATTGGACCAAGTCTCTAATTACATGCACACACCACAAATGCACAATATAGCCATTACCTCACCATCCAAAACATATGTAAGTAATCACCAAAATCATACTTTTACCTTTAAAAGGCACATTAGATACATGATGTATTTACCTTCTATAATCATCTTGGGCCAAGGTGATAGCTTCCCCCTGTTTCATCTATTTCCCAAGTCTAGTTCCCAACATCAATAATATGCTAAAATATATTAGATTTATCTTGCTCATGTCCTTAAAAATCAACAAAATTTAGTCCGTTTCTTTGATGCAGCTTAACAATGTTTGACCTACTAGCTATAAGAAGCATGTTTAACTATTGACGCGTAAAGGTATGAATTTTAAAAAATAAAAATAGTTCCCCATCAGTTCCACAAAAAAGTCCCAATTGTAAAATTTGCGAATATTAAGGAAATATTTGTGTTCCATGTATATCCCTAAAAATAATAAATTCTTAGTTTAAGAGTGTGATATGACAATGAAATTATGCAAACAAATTTGAAGAGATTGCATCATTTTATACAATTACTAAAAAGTGTACTCTTTTGTGGGAAACAAAATTGTCACTCTTTTTATGAAACAGAGTATATGATAGAAATCAGATTAAATTCAAGGAAAACAAAATATCAATTAATTGTCATGTGAGTATCAATCATTATCAAACATTATACTAGCAAATAGTAACAAACATCTTGATTCAATAAAACCAAATAATGCAATTATATTTACTATTTGGACTCAAATAAGTTTGTCTCTACAACAATCTGCTGCATCTCCTCAGCAACATCAAAGATACTTACATTATTACTCTATCAAATCCACTTCCATTTTCCCCAAAAATGAGTCGGCATTTTTTTCTCCATAGTAATATTAAAAAAAAAGACACAATATCCTCAATATTATTATCACAATGCTATTATCTAAATTAACACTCAGTTAATTTAAGAACTTCAAAATTATAAATTTAGCAAATGTGACCCTTTTTGCGGAAAAAAAGGTACTATGTGTTTATGTGCGTGAGAGACAGAAATAGACCTTAGCTTGGTTCCAAGTATTGGAGACGGTGAGAGGGCCGTGCTGCTTAAGAACTTGGTAGAGACCTTCAGCGATAGACGCCGCCTCTTGCGGTGGTACCCTAGGGTTTATTTTCCTCAGATTCGGCGCGCATTTTCTAGAGAAATGCCTCACAAATGTTTTCGCACCGGAAATTCCACCGCTCAACCACATCGCTTTTACGTATCCCGATCCCTCCGCCGCGCGGCACCGCCCTACTTATAGGTAACCGCCGTTGATCGTTCTAGTTTGATATTTTCGCCGCCGCTTCGAATCTCCTCCACCTGAATATTGGTTTTGGAAGGAAAAACCCTTTCTGGTTCACTTTCGACCGTAAAGTGTAGAGTTCGGCTCCGACTACATGGCCCGTTTTGTTAATCTGGAAATTTAGTTACATCACAATTGGGCTGGGCCCAAGTTTGGTAATGATATTTGTGTGTGGAGTTACAAGTTTCCGTTTAAGGGTAAAAAATAAAAATAAAAAAATCCTTTACAATAATATATAACATTTAGTAAGTAATTATAACAATAGTGCACTCATAAAATATTTATACAATTAATACACTTTTCATATTTATTTACAATATTAGTGCAATTAGGATTCCTTAATTTAGGGAATTAGTATAAGATTCAATTCATAATAATAAGAAAATTTAAAATCAAGGAGAAATAACTGCCATAATTAATAATTTAAATTCAAATATCTTAAATCTAACAACAAAAACAAATTTAAAAATAATAATTCAAATTCAAATATTCAAAGTTTGGCAACGTCATCTTCCTCCTCCTATTCGTCGGTCATCTTCCTCCTCCCCTTCGCCGGTGAGACCCAACTTCACGTTCAAAAGAAAATAAAAACACTGCATAGGAAAGAGAGAGATAAGAGAGTGATGTGTAATGTAATGTTAATAACCAAACATTCTTAAAAATGTAACCAAACTTTTATACCAAGGTAACTAAACCTTTATATCAAGGTAACCAATGTGACGCCAAATCCGGGTATCTTCAAACTCAACACATGGTGCTACACTGTGCTACAGTTCACACAAACATTCAATTAAAATGCCTCAAAAGAACGAATATGTGTTATATATATTCCAAAATAATATTACCATTCCCAAGGTTCTTTATAACCGTTACACTTGTTCTTGTCATAATATCAAATATTATAATTACAAACCTATACTATTATATAGGTAATCTACAGGTTCGCCTTAGCCATCCCTTTATCCTTGTCGGATCCTTCGGTCCGTTCGGTCTTAGCTGCATTCATATGGTTCAAGCAAGAGTGAGTATAACAAGCTCAGCAAGTACAACAATTTCTTTTAAACGACATGCTTGAAACATAGGAATAATATATCTTCAATAACTGAACAATAGTTATGAAGTACTATCGATAATTCAAAATATCACTTCTCTTTTCTTTAAAACGTTTCACAATGAATAGCATTTATTAAACATATAACTTGGTCCAAGACCTTGAGCATTTTATACTTTCTTTGAAAAGGACATCCCGACACTAAGTTCATAAGTCCGACATAGCTTACGAGCACTTCTAAGTGATCAGCCTATAGTACTCTATGTTGATCAACACTACATCCTTTAAACGTATGTACGTTTAAGTTTTGGCAACCTCGCGTGTCCATCGAATAATCGATGTAAAATACATTTGTTTATTCATATTCAAGCTTACCTTGAATCCGTACCAAACAATTGGCATAGGATAGCGTTATCAATTCTATATTGAAAGACTTGTAAAGAAATCAATCAATCTTTCAAGAATAGTTTAGCCGAGTTAAAACTGGCATTGTCCTTTTCGTAAAATAACTCATGCATCTCATAACATGAATCACTGAAAACCTTGCCAACACGAAGGTTAGACAAGCGATAAGAAAAACTTGCCTTCAGCGTCTGCTACAATAAAATTACTTTTCCTTTGAGTCTTTACGGTCTCTACAACACATAACCACATAACATACCACATTAGGTCATGAATGAACATACATGGTTCCTAATGAATCTTACCATTCTTCTCAATCTAATCATGTATTAGACTTATTATTATTGGTTCCGGCTTGCCGTCGTTCTTTTACATCGTTCTTACCAACTTCTTTCTCTTTTATAACTTAACTGAAATTATTTCATTAATACAACTCGTTTCGAGTTAATCATCCTTCCTCGCGGCTTACTAACGTCCTTACATTATTAATCAAAACTCGATTGTCACTGGTTAAGTACACTTATTGCATACTGTTCACGTTCACGTAATATTCATCAACTTTTAGTTGTAACTCTCAATGTTATTGTCATCATCGAAGATGCTACTTTAAGTTAATTAATTTATCATCAATTAACTATCTTTCATTTCATATACTTAATCATACTTATTTCATTAACGAAACTCGTTTCAAGTATTTATCTGCCCTTACGGCTTATTATCGTTCATTGTTTCAGTATTAATAACTTACGTCCAATTAATCTTTCTTTCAACCTTTAGTGTTATACTTAAGGTTTATAACCTCCTTAATGATGTGACATTAACTTAATTAAGGAAATTTAATTTAACCTAATCACTTGCTTTCTTTCTTTACTTATAAACGTTCATTATTATCATCCTTCTAGTGCTGGCACTACGGCTCCAGCTTCCCTTCTCTATGTCGCGCTGCGGCGCGAGTCAGCAATGGCTGAAACCCGGCCTTGGCGCTGCGGCGCCATGCTTAGTTCATTCGGCTGAGCTGCGGTGTGAGAATTCAGTAGCTCATAGCATTCTTGGTGCTGCGACGCCACTTACTTTGCCTTGACTGGCGTTGCGGTGCCAGTCCTCAGCGCCAGAAAAATTTGACAAATAACTTTTTATGTGAGATTCCCGAGCTCGTAACTTCTTCGTTATAAGTCCGAATTGGCTCATTCAAAAGCCGTTAGTTCATAAATCACATACTCTACGTGTTCATGCAAGAGTTTTATAATTTCGAATCCGTTAACTCAACATTCACCTTTTAGTTCATTTTAACGAAAACGATAAACGTTCGTGAACGTTTAACGCTCGTTTCTTCGTTCTAAGTCAGAATTCGGTCATTTTCAAGTCCGCAACTCTAGAATACCAAATGAGACTATACTCCATTGAAAACCAACATTTTCGAGCTCAATATCAAATTTTAACTTCCATTCCGAGAATTTTGCGAATTCGACGATTATCGTCCAAACTCGTGAATTCTGCCTTAACTTCGTTTCTTATGATTTGTTCATCATTTTAAATGGATTCTATCCCTCATACTAACATCTTAACATACATATATCCTTAACTTATATTCATGCTAAGTTATTACTTGTTCTTCATGAGTTTATAACTTATAAAAGTATAAACTACTTATGATTTCCATTCCTCATGATTTATCATGGCTTCAATCTTTTAACCATCATCCTTGCTTCTTCTTATCATACCAACTTCATTAATGTAAACATGTTACAAGTTCTTACAAGTCCTTCCTTAGTTCGTAACTTATATAAGTATAATTGACTTATTCATGACTTATACGGCTTAAGTCCATTGATTTAATCATTCCTACTTCTTCTTAGCATACAAGTTCTACCACTACCCACTTCTCTAATCAATGGAAGAGAAGGAGAATCATGGTTTAGGATATTACCCTTGAAGATTACTTGATTAAGCCTTGTTCTTCTTCTTGCTTCTTAAATTAACAAAGGCTAATTTTTTCTAGCTTTTGTAGCTTTTTCTCTCTAACCAATAAGCTATAAGTTGTTGGTGTTTTTGAACAAGTGACAAATGAACTAGCAAGCTTCCTATTTATAGAAATCTCAAAGTTAGGGTATAATGGTCATAAAGCCACTCCACCTCCTTACTATTCTTAGCTTAAGCACTTAGTTAACTTGCCTATCACATTATTTACTTGGCCATCACAACACTTAGCCATTAAGTTACTTGCTTATCACATATCTTATCTCTTACTTAGCCCTTAAGTCTACTTGCTCATCCCTTATAATTACTTTACTTGCTCACCACACATAAGCACTTTACTTAGCCTCTAAGTTTGCTTGGTCATCACATTTACTTAGCCCTTAAGCTTACTTGGTCATTACTTAACTTATCCTTTGCTTAGCCACCAAGTACTTTACTTGACCACCACTTTGGGTCACCCATAGTTTATCTTTAGTCGTTGGATCGATCCTCGGATTCGGTTCTTACTTTGGGCTTTTAGCTTAATTAACTTATCTCATACTTTGGGCTTGTTCATTAATTCATATTGGACCTTAACCTTTAATTCCAATTGGACTTATCCATTTCTACATTTGGGCCTTATCAATTCTCATTTGACTTTACTATTTCCTACACAATCCTACAAGTCAAATCCATTTGGCTTAAAGCCTTATAACGTATTGTCTACGTATTATTCTCGTATTCTAACTCGTATACTTATTCATATACGATATATCATCATTCTTATATACTCGTATAATACCTCGTATCATACTCATATTTATTACCTCGTACAATACCTACGTATTATACGATCATCGCTTTAATTCATTATACGCATTTCATTTCCTTCCTCGGAAATCACTTTCCCAAACCGTTAGGTTTTAAGTCCGCAGGCGAAAAACTGTGTTTTCCATAACTGAAATATTATCGAATATTCTATCTTACCTCGATATTCTATCGTTACGTATTTCTCGGAAGTTCAAAAATAATTCCTGAGCAGAAATGCGTGAATAGTATTTTTCAAAAAATTTCTCGGAAAACTTTTATTTTCATCTTGAAAATTCAAACACTTTAATTCCTTCACATAGCCAAAATACTACGACGTTCCGACGTTTCTAGGTCATAAAACGACCTTTAACTAGCTTACTCACATAAATAATCAATTAAATTTATTTAATCCACATAATCAAATAAAAATTTAATTCTCAGAAAAATCCAATTTTATCGGGCGTTACAACCAATCTACCTCCACACCTGCAGTATGAATTGGTTACCTTGGTCTGAAAGTTTGGCAACCAAATGCATGAAGGTTTGGCTTCTAATTGTATCACATTCAAAATAAATTGGTAACTTAATAAAACTGAATTGATTACCTTGGTATGAAGGTTTGGATACCCACTGCATGAAAGTTTGGCTACCAATTGTATCACGTTTAAAATAAATTGGTAACCTAATAATATTGAATTGGTTACCTTGGTATGAATGCTTGGTTACTAACTATACTATGAAAAAATTACAGGTGTAAATGTCATGCTTATCAATTGCTAAAAAAAATACCAATAAACTTCAATTTACCATAAAAGGGAAAAACATGCTCCAGGATGAAGCTATTTTGCATTAGATGGTTTCATAGGAGATGGTGGAGAAATTGTGAAGAATCATTAGGAACCAATCGTGATTGTTCCCCCTTTAATATTGCCCTATATTTGATAAAAACGAAAAGAATACCAAAATCATCTCTCCTCATCTTCTCCCCTTCCGATCACACTCTCCAATGTCCCCCCTCCATTTGACATTTTAATCTTCTCCGGATGGATCCGAATCCTCCCACATTCGCACACCGAACTCTCCAAACTCTCACTTTACATACATCGAAACCACCCTCTTCTGCCATGGTTTTCGGTGACAAAGAACTGCTATGGAGAATACCCAGTGGGGAGGCCTTTGTGAGAAAAGGATAGAAAGCTTTGACGGTGTCCATGGCGCACAACCTTAACATAACTGCACCAGTGTTGTAGAGTTTGAATGTTTCAGTCTTTGAATTAAAGAAACGAAAACAAGAAGAGAGAGAAAATAAATCAATACTAATCCTCTAAATTAAGGAATCCTAATTGCATACCAATTCCCTAAATTAAGAAATCCTAATTGCACTAATATTGTAAATAAATATGGAAAGTGTATTACTTTTGTAAATATTTTATGAGTGCACTATTGTTGTAGTTATTTTAAAAAATATAATAGAATATGTAATTGATCCAAAAAAAAAAATTAGACATAACCCTGGCCACTATTAGGATGGTGGGTACCAATTTAACTCATTATTTTTTTGACAGTTTTCTGTATTATAGAGGAAAAAATGTTTATATTACAAATACCTTATTTAAAAAGGCTCCAAATATCGAACTTAGATAAGTATCTAAGTCAATACAATATGAAGTGATTTTGATATTTATTTAACAATTCAACTGTATAGATTACAAAAAGTTTGTTATCAATGAGTATCAAAATAATAATCAAATTTAGGCTATCAAAATATGCTTATTTTATAACATTATAATAATATATAATCTTCACAACCTAAATTATATAAAATTTACATGTTTTTATATTTTTGCTTCTGTATGGTTGAATGTTCAAATGGTGATCAAATCGTTTGGTATTTGAGATGATCTTAAATAAAAATATCTATGTTCGACTTTAGAAATCTTTTACCATTTTAAAAACCTCTATTATGAAAGTTGTTGGGGCATCATTATTTGAGTCTAGATAATTCAGTGGGCCATGATTCACGTGGATGAAGTCTCCCTACGTAAGAACCTGTTTGGGCAATTAGAGACTTTAAGAATCCAAGATTCCTAATTATATTTGGTTTCAAACTCATAAGAAAAATGTCAGGATATAATCCGACTTTCTTTCCTTAAAGAGATTCAGTTCAATCCCATTAAAGAATCTGATATAATGAGAAATCTTATTTCCATATGGGGAAGGGCATGTAGAGGAGGTGTGATCACTATAAATACAAGGCTATACTCTTATTCTCGGGTACACACAAGTCACTATTATTTTCTAACACTAAATACCTCCATTGTTAAACCTTGTTCAGCATGTACTTATTCTTGCATCGGAGCTATCCTCTAGCGGCCCAAGTCATCAAGATCTACTTGTGATCTCATTTCTGTGCAATATTGGATGTACTTTTGGTGATTGTGGCACGTGGATGAATCTTAGCGTTAACATTGGCGCTAGAAGTAGGGTAGTTTAGTGCTAGGTGTTTTCAATCACAAAGGAATTTGATAAGTGATGAGTGGTTTTTATACGTATAAATTGAGTACTTTTGACTCGATGATTTGTGAGTTTTCGAGTATTTTTTATTCCTTTTTATGTGTTTTTATGTAGGAAATAAAGTTGGGAGCTATTTGGTTGCATTCTAGTTAAATTGGAGTTAAATGGATGCATTTTGAGTCAAATGGGAGTATATTTCAACTTTTAGCTTTTTGACTATTCGACCTCCAGAGCTTCAATGGAGTTTTAGATGGTGTTAGAGTTTTAGAAGGAGAAAATGGTTTCCTCAAAGTTGTAGAGGACTTTTCAAGCTTTCCAAAAAGGTGTGGTTTGCAAACATCTGAGTTCGTTTGGACCTCCAAACAGTGTGTTAAAGTACAGTTAGTTGGAGTTGGATTCCTGTTTGGACGTCCGTTGGTAAAATAGTCATAACTTGAGATCCGGGAGGAGTTACTGGACTTGCCACATTTCAAAACGAAGCTAACGAAATTTTCTATAGGGACTAAATTTTGGGAGCCGTAGTCGGTAAAAGAGGAAGTCGCGGCGCGGGATGGAAGTTGTGGCCGACAATCGAGGGAGTCGTGGCACTTGAGGTGCTGAGACGTGTTTCGACGAGTTTTGGAACGATTTTTGACTTAGAATTAGACTGGGATGCCTACTTTTGATAGGTTTTCACTTGAGATCTATAAATACCAATAAAGAGATATGATTTGGGGAGACTAACACTTTATGAATCATATTAATAATTAATTAAATAAAAGTTTGAATATTTATGTGAATATAAATATATATATCCTTGTGGCAAGAGATGTGATAATGTAATTTAATTAAATTAAGTATATGATAATTGGATAATATGGTGAAAATGATAATAAAGCTTATTTAAGCTTATGAGATATGCCTAGTGTAGCAAAGTGATGAAATAAGTAATTTATTAAATTATTAATTAAAATAACGAAGCGAGTAGTTAATTAAATTATGTGATGGACTAATTATGATTATTTCATTTAGGTGATTATTATAGATAGTCACATTGGTGGCTGGTTTCTGCAGTAGCTAAACAAGTTTGAAACTGCCAGGGAGTGGCGCAGCTGCGCCACTTCTACAGTACAAACTGGTGCAGCTGCGCTAGTGACCATATTTGAAAATAATATATTTTTATTACGTCATGCTTAGGATACAAGATGAGACATTAATAATACTAATATAATGTGAATAATTAAAGTATAAGACCATATGATAAAAGTGAGTTTTGAATATTTGATTTACTAAGTAGTATAAGAGAGTCTTGTGTGACTTTATATTACATGGAGAGTTAATTAAATGTGTATATCAGGATTTCTGAAGAAAGTTAACTTTCAGAAAAAAAAACATTTAATATTAATTATCCCTACAATATTTAAGTATAATTGAAATAATAAGTTACAAAAATAATGGGTTGTTAGTACCCAACTGGATTATACTCAAACCTAATTTAAATATTATTGGGATTGACCTAATTTACATGGATTATATGATTATGATTATATTTATATATACCCCTAACTTATCACAAGGTACTTATATTATGTCATTAAAGAAACATTACGAGCCAAATAGGAACTCATTTATTAAAACGTTGAGGATTATTTGCCAAGTCTGTGAATAATAAAGCTTTGTCCCATTTTAAGTGACCCAACAGTAGCATATTTCTTCTTTACGTAAACTCAGTAGTGGTGATCATGGCTAATGGAATGGAAGATGGAGAGTTGGTGAAATCTTTTCACCAAACCCTCTTAATCCATTGGCCTCTTCTTCTTCATCTTGGTTTAATTTATTCAGCAAAACCCAATTTTGGTCTATAGCTTCTCTATAAATGGAGACTCTTCCCTTCCCAAATCCAATTTGTTGAGTTTTTTGCTAAGTCCATATAGAGAGTGAGTTACAATTAGTGTGTGAGTGTTGTTGTATTGGTAGAGCAATCAGAAAGTTGAAGCAAGAGTTATCAATTTAGCTTCAAGGGGTAATATTTTTTAATAATGTTCTTAATTTCAAATGTTGGTAAATTATTAGAAATTCATGATATTACTTGCTAATTGGTTGAATAATTGATATCAACATGTTTGATGAGTTTATATGTATGTTATAGAAGCAATGTGGGTTGTTTAAACATGTTAAAGTGTAAAAAGTTCATGAATAGTTTGGATTCTGCAGAAGTAAATACATTCCTGGTTTCGTCTAGGAATGGCGGAGCTGCGCCCATTTTGTACTACTACACGGCGCAGTTGCACTGTTCCTTAGAACCAGGTTTTTTGCTTTTTGTTGTTATGTGATACTTCTAGCATGCTATTTTGACTTAGTTATGCATGAAAATGAGTATGACATGTAATCTAAAGCCCTTTTATATTATATGAATTGTTTTAGTTTCTTTAGATGTATATTTCTAAAAGAAACTTAGAGTTTTGTAAATAAACTTTGTTAGTTCCTAGGGGCACACAATAGATCTTGAAGGGGGGTTGAATAGATCTTTTAAAACTTTTTCTTTGATTTCTTTTATCATGCTAAATGATTAATAAATAATGAATAGAGGAATCAATTCATGCACAACGAAATAGATTAAGATCCCCTTCAAGAATATAACATTAAACACATTTCTAATGTTGAGTTAGTTATAAGCAGATATATCAGTTATAGTACTGAATGTAAATGACATAAAGTAAATGACACCAGAGGTTTTAAGTGGTTTAGAGACTTAATGCTCCTAATCCACTCTTCTACTTCAACAACCAGGGATTCCACTAAGGATTTGATCAACTTTGAATCACTAAGATTCCTTCAAGACCAGCAACTTTGGAACACTAGTTCACTAAGAACTCTTTTAGACCAACAACCTTGGAAACTGTAGCCTAAGCCCGACAAACTTAGAATCTCTTATACCCTCTAGTACTCAGCAAGCCCAGTAGACTTGACTTTGGACACTAAGACAAGGACCCTGCAGGCTCTGATTTCTTAGTTGTTTATTTGTTGTTGTTGGGTTACTAAGATGACATTCAACTTATTCATCTTCTGGTACTGAGTAGCTTCTTGTGATCATTAAGCATTGAACATTGTATTTGATCACATCTAATGGATTGCTAAGATGTATGTTCAACTTGACAACTTGTTGATACTTAGCAGTCTGACTCATCCCTTGGTGCTGTTGTTCTTTGTTATTGATGCTTATCTTCATCTGATATTCAACATTGCACACTATCACAGTTGAGGTACTACTAAGTCTTTGCATATCTGCTTGACTTCTTTGGGTACTTAGCCGTCCTTGAACACTGGTTGTCTTGTACACAGATTCGGCTCTGTATCCTCTTCTCTTTAGCTCAGTTTGTTTATGGTGAAACATAGAGTGGCTCAAGTATTCTGCTTTCTGATTTTCCACTCTAGTTGTTGTCTTCTTGGCCTTCCGGCTCTCAGTACAGATGCCACTTTGTTGTCATACTCCTTTGTATTGAGTGAAGCTTTTTCATTATAAGACTCTCAATAGTTGTGCTTCACTCTTCTGTGGTGGTCTCACTCATTGAGACATTTTCTCTGTTAAGCTCTATTTGACTTACTTCGTCTCAAGTTAACAACCCTCTCTTCTTTGAAGCTTCAGCTCTTTATAGATTCATCTATCATCTTCCTGTTAGAACATAGTCGTTGGAAGTCTTCCATTAAAGAGCTTTTTTTTGGAGTATTTTATGCTTAAGATATTCTTAAAATCTTTGATGTAGACATACTTGGTTGATGTGATAACTCCTTTTTGACTTACCTGATACATCAGTCTGCTTTATCACCTAACACTTCTGACAAATTCACTTTCAGCAGACTTGTAGACAGTCACCATTTTCTTTTGTTTCCTCAATTTACATTAAGGATGTTTGGACAGTATATCGGGATCCTTAATTCACAACATTCGATTGCCAATTTTCTTTGTTTAGACATTCTCACTCATCAGATAAATTCCCTCTACGATGCTGATGTTGACCTTTATGAAGTCTACGATTACTTGGGTGTAGCTTGTCGGTGGAAATCGTAGGATGACTTGACCTTGACATCTCATATGATTCCGAGAATGCTCAACGTTGTACCATCTTGTACTTTGCTCTTGTAGTCTGTTCTACGATCATGCTTGTCTTACTTTGCTTCAAGAACTAACAAATTGATTAACTGCTTTGACACTTTGGTTTGCATATCCCTTTTTATTAGTCATGCTCAGCTTCCTTAACTTTTAACCTTGTGATCTCTTGATCATACTCCATGATGGGGTTGACCATTGTCATCCTCCTTGTTTGTCCTCTGCTCACAATGTGGCCGGTTTACCATTATCTTTGTAGTTTCTTTATTAGGCTCTTTTACTATTTGGTAAGCACTACGATCGTTGTTTTAATACTACAATCGTTATTTTCTGATGAGACTCTTTCTGAATAACTTTTCACTTCTCAATCAGACTTGCTGATATAGTTGGTGCTTTTATCTTCTATTTGCTTGCAGGTCATTCAGAGAATGCTTTCTGATATTCTTCAAATAGACTACAATCTGAAACTTGACTGCTCTTATCAGAGGATGAGATCTATGCATACACTTCAATATTGCTCATCTGTTGAGAATCATAGAGTGCTATACGATTGTGCCATAGCTATATAAGCAATTGGCTGACTATGACTTTGGCT
>JADPQE010000141.1:0-20001 GCA_016801055.1 Panax notoginseng | reverse complement strand
CCTAATCTCAGATTGAGAAACCTAACGCACAATTAGTAACCCTAATCGAATGTCGGGAAACCTTAATTTTAAATTCGAAAACTCTAAATCCTAATTAGGAAACACTAATCATAATTAGCAAGCCCTAATGTAATTAGTATACTTTAATATAATTAGGAAACCCTAATTATAATTTAGAAAATTTAATTTTATATTTAAAAACCCTAATTAGAAAATCCTAGAAATTAAATTTGTAAAACCTAAAGGTTAGAACCCTAGGGTTAAACCCTAATGGTTAAACCCTAAGGGTTGGGCAAGTTACATATATGCCATTAAAATTGGAAATCAACTGACCAAATCTCCCTTTTTGCATTCTTTAATAGCTAACTTGTAGAATTTGCACCCAAAATTTTAGTTGGTGACCAACTAAAGCTCAGCCATGTGACTTATAACTCCAGCAAAATCAGTCAATTACATCAGCTATATACATTATATCATAATATATATTTATTAAAGAGAGAGAAAGTCACAACAATTGGCTCGTTTGCACCCAAGCACTAAATCTACTCTCTCTCTCTCCAAACCTCCAAAATACCTAAGTGTTTCAGTCACTAGTTGATCCTCTCAAACATCTAGATCAGTATAGTAGAGCAAGGATCAAAGATTAAGCGATAAAGGTATAAACCCTAACTCACCTTTTGATCTTGTATGCTTAGACCAAGTTTGTGTTTATGTGTTTTAATAAGTGTTAGAAGATATTTTATGGTGATCTATGATGTTATATCATAGATCCATAGCACTAAAATGGGTAAAAATCAAAGTTTTCAAAAACTGCCGTGACCCTAAAAAGTGGCCTGACAAGCTAATGTTAGAGTCTATAGATCCTTCTCTGTTTTTTGATTTGTGTTGTTTTAAGTTGTAGACTTGAAGTTTGACATGAAGACTGTGATCTGGAAATGGAATCATAGCTATTCCATGTCCAGATTACAAGATATCGTTGGTCAGTGTCGGTTGACCGACTATGACCAAGTGATTTCTGGGCAACCAAGAAATCCTTTAACAGAGTCTGACAAGATTCTCAATGGCTAAGAACTGTCAGGTTTTATGTGTTTTGATGATGTGTTTCTATTTAGGTTGTAGCCTGCTATATGAACTTTAGATCCAAGCCTTTATATCACTCAAATAGTCAACAGATCGAACGGAGTGGATGGTCAAAGTAGGCCATTTAACCATGACCTTGAGTTTCTGGAAATTCAATAAAAGGTAAGAACAAACCTTCTTATAAGGTTTGTCTGGACTGAATCTGGAGAATATAATGTACTTAGACTGATCTGTTGATGTAGATGTGTTCCTTGACATGAGGACTAAAGATTTGAACTATGAGAACATCATATTAACGACCAGAACATAAGGATAATCGAGCCTCAAAATGACACCATGAAACTGTCTGGGTTTCTTGGTTACCCAGAAAAGTTACCCAGAAAATCCAAATCAGCCCTGACAACATATTTGGAGACTTAGATCTTGTATCTGAGTGATGGTATGACCTAGATAATGATTGATAATTATAGCATTACATACATACTACAATATCAATGTCTAAGTTGGCCCAGAAACATGATGAACAGAGATTTATAAGTGGTCAAAGTCGACCCCTTGAGAACTGAACTGTCAGTGTTCTTGAGCCCAAGAACACTAACAGCGACGGTTACTGTCGCTATAGGCTATAGCGACAATTTTTATTACTTTTATTTTCTGAATTTTCGGAAAATGATGAAAAATAGAAATAAATTTCTAAAAATTACAAAAATAGTTTTAAAAATTATTTTAACTTATGAAAAATAACTTTTGATAATTTGGGATATTTTTCATTAATATTTATAATTATTTGAATATTAATAGTATTTAATTTCTTTAATTAGTATATTAAATAAATTAGAGAAAAATAATTTTAATATTATAACAATCTAAATAAGAATAAAGTGTTTAGAAATATTTTGAGTTATAAAATGTAACTTTTAATATTTTTGGAGAATTTTCATTAATAATTTAATATTAACGATATTATATTTATTTAATTATTATATTAAATAAATGAGTTAAAATGGTTTTATTGATTTAAAAAATTATTTAAAAATGAGAAAAGTGATATAAAAATATTTTAAGTTATAATTAATGACTTTTAAAATTTTGATGATAAATTCATTAATATTTAAATATTAATGGTGATTGTTTAAAAATAATTTTAATTATTTTAAAAATCATTTAAGGATAATATTAATGATTTAAAAATATTTTAAGTTATTAATAATAACTTTAATATTTGGACAAGTATGCCATTAATATTTTAATATTATTAAATATTTATGATGATGGAATTAATCAGTGATTAAATCATTTAAAATTTATTCTAGTGTTTGAAAAATTATTATAAAATATAATAATTGTTAGAAAATTATTATAAGCTTCCGAAAAATATTATACACGATATTTGACTTATCTAAAATAATATTGAAGATTTGAAACCTAGTTTAGTTGATAATACAAGTGTTAATTGTCGAATAAGGTAACCAGGACACCAAGTTAAGGCCGAAGTCCAACCAGACCGAACTAGTTAGACTTGAGAAGTGTTTATATAGATTATAAACACTGATGCGACTACATGATGATGTGTCTAGGATAAATATTGAGTGTAAATTGCAGTGTTATGTGTTGTGATTTGTTGTGCTAATTGTGAGACCGATATTGTTGATTATAGGTCTTTCAAACACAGATAAGTATTTTGAGTAGCAGTAATCAACGCGGAAGGCAAGTTTCTTTAACTCAACCGTGAGTTGATACTTTTTAAACATTATGGTGGTTAATTATTGTTGATTAGACCACATCTGAGAATTATTGTTGATTATTCGCTGTTAGTGCATGTTTATTAATTCAAATTGAATTAGTGACTCTGAGAATATACTTGGAGAATAACTTTTGTTGGATACTTTCATCCGTTGAAGCTATTATTGATAGTATAGATAATTCATGTCTATTATCGAATTGTGTTGAGAAATGTCTTAGCTAATTATTCTGGCTAGACGCACATTTGTTAGAACTTGATAGGTTCGAGAAGAGAATTCAATTATTATTGATAGATCGATGTCATTTGTTTCGGCTAGATCGAGAAAGTGGTTAGATATTGAAATCATTGTATTTCTTTGTTGTGATTCAAATTCTGGTTATAAGACTGAGAAGAACAACCTTTTATATAAAGGGTACATTTTGGTCGTATATTCGGTCGTTGCGCGCGTGTAAGTATTATGCATAATACAGGGTACAAACTATTGGCCGCTCTAAGTACTTGCTGAGGGGTATAACTTAATATTTATGGTTATTTGATGCACTTGGATATATCAAAGTAAAATCTTTGATAGTTACTCGAGAAGAGAAGTTCAAGATCCTTAGGGATCACTCAGCATAAACTCTGAAGAATAATTCCATCTTGTTATTCAATTGAATATCGTAGAAACTTTGTAAGTGTTGTACTCTTTCATTATCGAATTATTGTGTTGCAAAAGATGCGAAAAGACTTGTTAGTGATTAATGAATTATTCAACTATTTCAAAGTTCCCCAAACTTTGGTGTCATTCTATCAAAATAGATAGTATGTTATTCTTGATTCTTATACATTCACTGTATGTCTTAACTTGCGGGGCAAATTTTTTGCTCAACCTTACTTAAATAAAATATTTTAGCTAGGAACGAAGAAGTCGGAGGGGTAGAGAAGAATAAGGGCAAATGTGTTTTGTTGGAATAGTTGTGTTGAATAATATTATACATGATATATTTAAAAATCCTTTTTGTATATCTAAGGGGTATGTTTGTAAAGTTATGGTTATATAACATTGGACAATGTATTAACAATATCAGTTAATGAAGTGTGTATCTCTATTCATAAATAAATGGGTAGTTAGATGTTAATTATATTATGGATCGTAAGCACCAAACTCGGGGGTCAGGTAACCCAGATTTGGGGGCGTCACAGGTTGGTATCAATGTTGTAGGTTATAAACCTTAAGTGGGGAGGGGAGGAAACCCTAAGATTATAACCATAAGCGAGATAGAGAAAACTCATTTATAGTTCTAATTGAGGGATTGACGAAGCACATCAATAGAAAGATGTGTAGACACATCGTGGGTATTAAGTTTGTACTAATAAAGTACTAATCAAGTTATTTAAACTAATTGTAGGATGTCAGGAGAAGATGAAATGAGTACGGAGGTGCTAGCAGCTGTTGCACCAGTGCCAGCAGCCGAGGTGCCAGCGCAGAGCAAATCAATTGAGGAAGTAGGAAAAGATGAACCCATGATGAATCTGAGGAGTGATCATGATGATTATCCCGAGATGTATCTGAATAAAGATGAGGAGGCGGAGTTTGAAGAAGCTAAGGTGGAGAAAGAGAATAAGACCAAAGTAGGAGAAAAAGATCAAGAATATGCAGAAGTTCAAGAACTCTGGAGTAAAGTATTTCTCTTGGAGGAGTTATGGAATACAGAAAGGGCGTTACGTGAGATGAGCAAAGAACATAGCGAGTTGAAGGAACAGGTGGATATAATGAAAGGTGAAGGTGGTGGATCGTCGGAGGGAATAATCAAAAAGAAGGGAGGAAGCAATAAGAGAAAGAGGGACAACGACAATGATAATAATTCTAAAAATTTAAAGCCGAAGAAGAAGCCAGTCTGTGGCAAGTGTGGAAAGACTCACATGGGAGAATACATGATGTGGAAGACTGTATGCTTCAATTGTAAGCAAGAAGGACATATTCCCCTATATTGTCCTAAGCCAAATATGAGGAAGTGTTTTTCATGTGAAAGAATAGGTCACGGATTTAATAAGTGTCCCAGCAAGAAGAAGACTGGTGAATTGAGTGGACGGTAGACAACTTAGATATATGCGATAATATCTTTTTGTAGTAGGATGTGATATTAAAGATTGTAATATCGAGAATGATGTGTAAGCATATGTAAATATATATATGTTTGTATGACTATAATATTTATTTTTAATATGAATATAAGATTAAGTTACGAGTTCTTAAAACTCATACTTATGGTAAGTTAGTGACTCGTAATTATATGAAATATTTTGGAACCCCTCAGCAAATGGATGCCAATGGTCTGATTAGGATAAGTTCTTCAACTAATATAATTGTGGAAAGTTCCTGAACTCATAAGTGTGGTAAGTTTGACGAAATGAGAATAGCTATGTGTGAATGGAAATTACAACTTTTTGTGTAAAGTTATAGAATTGCAACTTTTTGTGTAAAGTTGTGTTGTTAATCCTAATATTTGTTTAAAAGGGGATAGTTGTATGTGTTAAGTACTAAAAGTACTGGGTGCTATTTGAATAAATATGTGATTATATGAGAAATTGTGTTAAATTCTTATTGTGTTATTAGTAAGAGTTTGTGTGGAGAAAGAGAATTATAGTAAGATTTTTATTTAAATCAGATAATGCCGAGTAGATGACATAACCAAAACCAGAAAGAAGAGCAATCAGTGAATAATGAGGGAGGTCAAGCAGACCCGATGCAAAACTTTGTAAATATGATAGCCGAAGCTATAGGAAATAGAGCTCCAGCAGCAAGAGCAAGAGAACAGCCAGCTAACAGATTGGCGAATTTTAAGGACTTTAAAGCGGTAGGACCACCAGAATTTAAGAGAACCACAGATCCGATTGACGCCCAAACTTGGGTGAATGAGATGGTGAAGGCAATCATTATTGCCAGAGTGGAGGAAGAGCAAAAGACAGCTTTTGCTGCATATTTGATGAAGAGAGAAGCCAATTATTGGTGGGAGACTAATCAAGCGAGAGTTGGAACAGCGGTAGTGACTTGGACAAGATTCTAGGAGTTGTTCTTTGAGAACTATTTTTCACCGAGTATGCAATCCAGGATGGAAGTCAAGTTTTTAGAACTGAAGCATAAGAACATGTCAGTATCAGAATACGCTGCTAAATTCAACGAGTTAGTGAGATTTTCACCTCATCAAGTGGACATAGAGGCAAGAAAGGCGAGAAGATTTGAGAATGGACTGAAGCCAGGGATATTCAACAAGGTAGCGATATTGCAGATCAATACATTTGCGACTTTAATGGAAAAAGCGATATTTGCTGAAGAAGGGAGCGAAGCAGCATCTCAATTTCATCAAGAGAAGAAGAAGGAGACAAATGATGGAGGAAGCAGCGGTGGTAGTAATCCGAACAAGAGAAAGTAGGGTGAGAATACCCAATTGGGTAATAAGACAGAAAAGAATAGGAAGGGAGCTGGGCCATGTGCGAGTTGTGGGCAGAATTATTCTAGAGTCTTTTTAAAGAGGAAGGGAGTCTGTTATAACTGTGGATAAGAGGGACACATGTCGCTCAATTGCTGAGTCCAAAGAAGATACAAGGTTGTTATGCCTGTGGATCAACTAATCATCTAGTTTGGAATTGTCTAAAGAGGAATATGGAGAAGGAAAGTGTCAACAAGGGACCCGGTAGCGGAACCCTAGCGATTAGAGGACCTGCACAGTCAGGAAGACCAACAGCCCGCACATTCAACATGGCGGTGCAAGACGCAGTAGCTGCCCAGGAGGTGGCGACAGGTGGCAATTTCGCTTAGTAATTAAATTACGCTATAAGTATTGGATATATATTATTGTGAATTATTTTCTTTTATAGTTCCAAGTCACAGGTTAGAAGGTGGGAAACAAATTAATATTGTGTTGATAAGAATTAATTGATGATACAACTTTAAAAGATTATAGAGAATAAGAAAGCGGTGATTTCGAGGACAGAATCCTTATAAGGAGGAGAGAATGTGATAACCCAGGATTTCGAATGATTCAAAATTTAAGAATAATTTTTTTTATTTAATATTGACATTGACTATCAATATTATTCCGAGTATTTGTGACACGAGTCTAGAGAAGTGGTCAATTTATGTATTGACTGAGAAATATGAGTAGGGTTTGTGCTTAACAGAGAATAGAAACCATAACCCTAGTTACGGATAATGATTCGGTAGAAAATACAATTATAATAATTGTATTGATGAATACGTATTTGTACTGTATAGAATTAGATTAGAAACCTAATGAAGGATTAAAAACCCTAATTTTAGATTGAGAAATCCTAATGCACAGTTAGGAACCCTAATTAAATGATGGGAAGCCTTAATTTTAAATTCGAGAACCCCAAACCCTAATTAGGAAACACTAATCATAATTAGCAAGCCCTAATGTGATTAGTAAACCCTAATTACACTACTACAAAGTAGTATATAGACAACACTTAAACCACAACGTTTTTATAAAAACCGTTGTGGTATTTTGTTTCACAAGGTTTTTTTATAAAGTGTTGTAGATACATATGAAAAAATATTATCTATTTAAAAGTATAATTTTTAATTTTAAATAGATAACGTTTTTTTAAAAAACACGGAGCAAAATCCTCTTTTCAAAAATCGTCAAACACTCTTTTAAAAAACATGGAGGCCTGGAGTCGGGTAAGAAAAACCCTAGTGCGATTTGTCAAAGATGCTGCGATTTGTCGAAGCTGCTGCGATTCCCAATCGAACTCAAGAACCCTAGTTTGCAAAGATCTGTAAATTATTATTAATTGGTCGGCATTTGAGCTTCTTCGCCAGACAATAATCGGTAAGTTCTTCTCTTACCGCTGCGATTCCTAATCGAACGCAAGAAACCTAGTTTACAAAGATCTGCAAATTATTAACAAGTGGGAGAAATTTGAGCGTGTTCGTCATACAATAATCGGTATGTCCCCGAACTCAGCTACCTCACTCATCCTTAACTTAGCTCTCTCCCCTTCTCGCTTAATCTTGACTGGAAATCATGAAACAATGGGCAAGGGAATGCTAGTTGTTACCTCTACCCCAGATTTTTCGCTCAGGTATGGAAATAAAAGTTAGGGTTTTAATTTTGCCATGACCTATTTTAATCATCTTATAATCTTCTTCTTTTTCTTCCTCAGCCACTAATTTTAGCCATATATATCTACTGCGTTCTTGTTGTCTCACTTTTAGTCTTTGCTAATTTTCTTCTACATCATTCTTCTTTTTCTGTTTCACTTTTCCTTTGAAGTTGTGATGGTTTTGACGGGGTTTTGCACAAATTTTTTTGTGTTTTCGGATGTTGCCTACAAAGTGTTTGTTTAAATGTCTAAAAGTGATGATTTCTTAAAAGGTCTGTTATTACATCATTGATGTTTACTCTGTTGTGCAAGGAAATTTACATTTTTAATGTGTTCTTACCATTTCTCTTGGTCTGTAATTATGTTGCAGGAGAGTAAAATACTCAAGTTTTTGGGATTTATTTGGAATCCGTTGTCATGGGTTATGGAAGTGGAGCCATCATAGAAATCGCGATGGCTCATGGAGGCATAAGTCCATAGAAATTTATTAGAATTACTTAGTGGGGCATATTTATTGAGGTGTCTAATTGCGCTGAACTATGGTTTAAAATGCTTGTTTGCTTCTATAAAACTTATGTGCAGGGTTACAAGCCCATATTGTTGATGCAGGTCACAAGCTCATCTTGTTGGAAGCAAGAGATGTTCTTGGTGGAAAGGTTTATGAGAAGTTCGATTTTATATTATCCTTTCAGTTCTAAAATAAGTCTGCCTCATACATTAAATTCCCGCTGCTTATTTTATCACATAAAGTTAGGGCCTTTTAATTCCTTTGATGTTTTCATTGATTAACTAGATTTTTCTGCTTTGAATAAGAGTGGTTGGCTGTACACTATTTTGTAACTTGACGGCCTTATTTTCAAAGCTTTTCTCAGAACAAAATTTGAGTTAATTATGATTTCTGTGATGAATTGAATTGGATGAATCACGACATCCCCCCCCCCCCCCCCCCCGAAGATAAATATAAATTTCCCCAAAGCCTTGGGTAGATGGCCCTGTTGTTTCCTTCAGATTTTTCCTCAATTTAGAATATATAGGACCTTAATTTGTTCTTTCAAGGAACCTGGTTCAGAATTTGATGTGTAAAATTGCCTCATCTTATGACGTGGGAACCCATGCACTGAGATTATTATCAATCTTAAATTGATAGGGGAATGGGATTATTGACCGCGTCTTTGTTTGAGAGAGGTTTATGTTTAATATTTTTTTATCATCTTTAGGTGGTCAAATCAAATAACATTTCCAAAAATTAAGGTTGTAAATTTCATTGATATATTTACATCCCTTGTATGGGTGTGAGACAGTGCCAGAGTTTAGATGGGTTTCACTCTATCCTATTGTTGTTCATGTTTAGAGTCAAAAACTTAGTTGCAAAATAATGTGTTATAAATTTACGTGCATGGTCAACAAATTTTATTCATGTAATTAATTGCTAGACTGCCATAAAGATTGGTTTTCTCTGAATAGGTGGCTGCTTGGAAAGATGATGATGGAGACTGGTATGAGACTGGCTTACACATTTTCTGTAAGTTTTAAGAACTTGGAAGTTTTTACCTTTAGTAACTTCAAGTATTAGAAATGTTCAGTTCTCACGTCTGTCAGTAGTGGGACTGAAGAGTCAAGTACTTTTGAGTTGCTCTTTGCCCAAAGTCATCCTTCTGACTTAAAAATACCAACTTATTAGCTTTAGCATGTCATTTAGAGAAGATATTACTTAAATCATTCCATAATTACTTTTTTCGTAACGTCCTTTGTCGTTTTTATCTATATTGTTATGCAGATTTTATTTACAAATAATACTACAGGTGTCCCACTTTAGTTGCATCTTTCACTTTTCTCAGGAATTTTATGATAGTGGCAATATTGTGTAAAATTCAATTATGATAAAAACTAGAGAAACTTGGTTTCGGGACATCAGAAAAAGGAAAGTGAAGTAACTAAAGTAGAATTGAGAGAGGAGAAACCAACTATTGTGTTATTGTTCAATTCTCTGTCGACTACATAAGGATCCTGGTCTAACGCATCATTATTTTTGACAGATATTAGTGCATTACATTGTTAGATAACTGATTCTTTATAAGATGCTTCCTTGATTTCAGTTGGGGCTTACCCGAATGTTCATAATCTATTTGGAGAACTAGGCATTAATGATAGATTGCAGTGGAAGGAGCATTCTATGATATTTGCGATGCCAAATAAGCCAGGGGAATTTAGCCGATTTGATTTTCCTGAAGTTCTATCTGCACCGTTAAATGGCAAGTCTTTAACCATTACCAATATTTTGCATCAAAAGAAAATACACCATTACCACAATTAGGACCTAAACACACAAATTCTATTTCTGACTGTCAAAATGTGATTTCCTTCAAAAAATAGTTTGTTTCAGATCAAAAGAACATGAGCTTTATATGTTCAGCTTAGGTAACTTTTTGTTAGTTTGTACCTTCACTCAACTCTTAGAAGTTCATGGCCTTTTATACTACTGTATTGTATTTATGCAAACGTGGTATTGTTACAACTTTTAGAAAATTACTAAGGTGCAACATACTGAACATAGTATGTGATATATCAGTCATGCCTTTTCTATTATTTGTTTTCCCTAAATGTCTCTCCATGTGAACATGATTGCGTAGGGATTTGGGCTATCTTGAAGAATAATGAAATCTTACATGGCCTGAGAAAGTCAAGTTTGCATTGGGACTCTTGCCAGCAATTATTGGATGAGAAAACAAGTATGTAGTTCTTTTGGTTATGATTTCTAGCCGATAAGATTGAATCAGAGAAAGCAAGTATGTAGTTCTTTTGTTGAATCAATTGCTGGTTCCATTTAACAACTGTTGAAGTATACTTTGATGGCATCCAGGTTGGGACTGCTCAAAATCAACAAAAGAAAATGGCACAAAAATTAGTTTGAACTTTGAGTATTTTTCTTTCCTATTTCTGCTTTATTGGTTAGGTGTGGCTATATTTTAGTTTGAACTTTGAGTATAACTGCAGTTCTGTTGCTACAGTATATGACACTTCAGTGCTTATGGATAGTTTGGTATAGATTTTATAGATGTAGTAATTTGAAACTGTAAACGAATGGTATTATTGGGATGTATTTTGAATGGTTGATACATTTTGGCTTTAAATTTAAACGAGAATTTAGACCTTTTAGCTATATATCATGACATTAGTATATTACAGGTGCATTGGTAATGTAGGTGAATTATATTTTTTTTTCTTTTTTTTTTAATCTATAATATTTTAAAAACGTTGTGTAAATGTGCCTAAACGTTGTCTGATATACTAAACAACAACATTTTTATCCTAAAACATTGTGGAATCATACATTCTACAACGTTTTTAAGCATCTGCTAATTTTTAAAAAACAAATCTACAACGTTTTTTTCCTAAAAAACGTTGTGTATTGTGCTTAAATACAACGTTTTAAAAACGTTGTGTACGAGTGTCAAATAGATAACATCCTTAATCACGACGTTTTTCTGACTAAAACCACAACTTTTTTTCGCGTTGTCTATTTACTGTTTTGTAGTGGTGTTATAATTTAGAAATCTTAATTTTCTATTTAAAAATTCTAATTAGAAAATCCTAGAAATTAAATTTGTAAAACCTAAGGGTTAGGGTTAAACCATAAGGGTTGAGCAAGTTACATTCATGCCATTAAAATTGAAAACCAAATGAACAAATTGCCCTTTTTACATTCTTTAATAGCTAACTTGTAGAATTTGCGAATACTTTAGTTGGTGACCAACTAACGGTCAGCCACGTGACTTATAAGTCCAGCAAATCATTCAAATACATCAGCTATATACATTATATCATATAATATATATATATATATATATATATATATATATATATATATATATATATAGATTGAAGAGAGAGAAAGTCACAACAATCACTCAATCTACTCTCTCTTTCTCTCCAAACCTCCGAAATACTTAAGTGTTTCAGTCACTAGTTGTGCCTCCCAAACATCTAGATCAGTATAGTAGAGTAAGGATCAAAAATTAAGCAAGAGATGTATAAACCCTAACTCACCTTTTGATCTTGTTGCTTAGACCAAGTTTGTGTTTATGTGTTTTAATAAGTGTTAAAAGATGTATTATGATGTTCTATGATGTTATATCAGAGATCCATAGCATTAAAATGGGTGAAAATCAAAGTTTTCAAAAACTGCCATGAACCCTAAAAAGTTGCCTGACAAGCTAATGTCAAAGTCCATAGATCCTTCTCTGTTTTTGATTTGTGTTGTTTTAAGTTATAGACTTTAAGTTTGACATGAGATCCGTGATCTGGAAGTGGAATCATAGCTATTCCATGTCCAGATTTCAAGATATCGTTGGTCAAAGTCGGTTGACCGACTATGACCAAGTGATTTCTGGGTAACCCAGAAATCCTTTAACAGAGTATGACAAGATTTTCACAGGCTAAGAACTGTCAGGTTTTATGTGTTTTGATGATGTGTTTGTATCTAGGTTGTAGCCTGCTATATGGACTTTAGATCCATGCCTTTATATAACTCAAACAGTCAACAGATCGAACGGAGTGGATGGTCAAAGTAGGCCATTCGGCCATGACCTTGAGTTTCTGGAAATTCCAGAAAAGGTAAGAACAATCCTTCTGATAAGGTTTGATCGGACTGAATCTGGAGAATATAATGTACTCAAACTGATATGTTGTTGTAGATGTGTTCCTTGACATGAGGACTAAAGATTTGAACCAAGAGAACATCATATTAACGACAAAAACATAAGGATAATCGAACCTCAAAATGACACCATGAAACTGTTTGGGTTTCTGGGTTACCCAGAAAACCCAGATCAGCCCTAACAACATATTTGTAGACTTAGATCTTGTATCTGAGTGATGGTATGACCTAGATAATGATTGATAATTGTAGTATTACATACATACGACAAGATCAATGCCTAAGTTGGCCTAGAAACATGATGAACAGAGAATTATAAGTGGTCAAAGTCGACCCCTTGAGAAATGAACTGTTAGTATTCTTGAGCCCAAGAACACTAACAGTGACGGATATTGTCGCTATAGGCTATAGCGATAGATTTTATTAATTTTATTTTCTGAATTTCAATAGAAATAAATTTTGAAAAATTACAAAAATGGTTTTAATAATTATTTGAAGTTATGAAAAATAACTTTTGATAATTTGGGAGATTTTTCATTAATATTTATGATTATTTGAATATTAATAGTATTTAATTTATTTAATTTGTATAATAATTAAATTAGAGAAAAATGATTTTAATATAATAAAAATTATTTTAAATAAGAATAAAATGTTTTAAAATATTTTGAGTTATAAAATAAAATTTTTAATATTTTTGGAGAATTTTTATTAATAATTTAATATTAATGATATTAGATTTATTTAATTATTATATTAAATAAATGAGTTAAAAATGGTTTTATTGATTTAAAAAATCATTTAAAAATGAGAAAAGTGATATAAAAATATTTTAAGTTATAATTAATGACTTTTAATATTTTGATGATAAATTCATTAATATTTAAATATTTATGGTGATGGTTTAAAAATAATTTTAATTATTTTAAAAATTATTTAAGGATAATATTGGTGATTTAAAAATATTTTAAGTTATTAATAATAATTTTAATATTATTAAATATTTATGATGATGGGATTAATCAGTAATTAAATCATTTAAAAATGATTCAAGTGTTTGAAAAATTATTATAAAATATAATAATTGTTAGAAAATTATTAAAAACTTTCGAAAAATATTATGAACAATATTTGAGTTATCTAAAATAATATTGAAGCTTTGAAACCTAATTTAGTTGACAATATAAATGTTAATTATCGGATAGGGAGACCAGGACACCGAGTTAATACCGAAATCCAACCAGACCGAACTAGTTAGACTTGAAAAGTGTTTATATAGTATATAAACACTGATGTGACTACATGATGATGTGTCTAGGAGAAATATTAACTGTAAATTATAGTGTTTTATGTTATGATTTATTGTGCTAATTGTGAGACCGATATTGTTGATTATAGGTCTTTCAAACGCAGATAAGTATTTTGAGTAGTAGGAATCAACGCGGAAGGCAAGTTGTAAGACCCCAACTTTTATAAATAAAGATGAATTTTCTATAAATATCATTTTTGAATATTATGGAGTTAATTTGATATAATGTTATAGTTGTGGGTAATATTTATAAATTTTGCAAAGTACGCAAGTTGTTATATAATATTCGATTGGTCGGGGAATATTCGTTTTAACAAGGAATATTCGTATAATGACACAATCATTGGTGGACCCTACAACGGAATTATTGTCGGATTGAGAAAACGACAAAAATATTTTATTAAAAATAACGGCGAAAGTTTTACCATTGATACTGTTGAACTATTCGGTAGTAAAAGTACAGTAATACGTGTGGTTGCATAGTAGCACACGGTATTGATTATTAATGCTTATGTGAGAAGTCACTCAGTTTGATTCAATTATTGTCAGTTAATAATATGAATTATTTAGCGATAATGAAGTTTTATTTTATTCGTATTATTAACGTAATAAAACATAAACATCTTTTTATATAAAACAGAATACTTTATTAAAGTTATTCTATAAATAGAATATATTATATTTTATTTAAAAGATTTTTCTTTAAATATGGACCCTCAGATTAAAGTAATCAAGCTGGACCGTTCATGGATTAATTACTATGCATTCTATTTTTCTATAAATAGCAGCTCATTCCTTCATTGTTTCTTACGAATTCACTAAATTCTAGAGAGAGAAACTATAGAGAGAAACTATAGAGAGAGAAGAAAAGTATTCTGCTACTTAACTACTTCCTTATTTTAGTTCTTCTTTAAAACGGTAAGGGGTGTTATTCTTTCTTATTCATGAAGAGAACTTCTGTTATTCCATTCTTTATTATTCTGTTGGAATAGCCTGTATACGCGGTCTACCCTATACTTGGTGACATTCTTCTATTATTCTGTTGGAACATCCTGTCTGTGTATTTTACACCGGACCTGGTTCCGTCTTTATTATTATTCTGTTGGAACATCCTGTCTGTGTGTTTTACACCGGACCTGGTTCCGTCTTTATTATTATTCTGTTGAAATATCCTGTCTGTGCGTTTTACGCCAGACCTGGTTCCATTATTTATTATTCTGTTGGAATAACCTGTCTGTGCGGTCTATCGCATGCATGGTGATTTCTTTTGTTATTCCATTCTTTATTATACTCAGTTGGTTAAGTTTTGACTTCTATACTCCATGAAATTTGTGGAATATCCTTGATAATTGTGTTTCATCCAGTATCTTTTCATGAAAATATTCTTCTAAGCATTCTTGAATTTTACTCCACAAAGCAGTATCATGTTGACAATTTGGACGTTGTTAATTCTTAGATAAATTAATTCTTGAACTTGTTTTACTGAATTCTTATATCATTGTCATCATCCTCATGTTTATAAAATATTGAAAGTCATCTGTGGACTGTAGTGTATAGATGGACTTGGTATGACTATGACCAGGAATTATTCAGTATAATCATGACCGTAATGTTACAAATGATGTGGTAAAAGTCCTCATTGGCCCATAGTGCATTGATGGATAGTTGTTGGATTGATCATGACCATTAATGAATACACGAATATCCTTGGCCGTAGTGCAGGGGTGATTCGATGATGTGGATTATTTTATTAAGCTGAGTCCCAGCGATAACAATGTTGAAAAACCTTTTAAATCATAGAAGATAGTAGATTTTATTCTCTACTTGACTCTTTTAATGGATTGCTTGTTCCGCTGCAGTTAAACTTGATGTTCGTTATATTTTATCAGTTTAACACTGTTGAAGGCTAATGATAATTTATTCTGCATTATCTTAGTCATAATATTTCTTACTGGGCTAGTTGAGCTCACCCTTTCTTTCGCTGTTCTCTTCAGGAAACGAGAATATAGTTGGGACGAGTCAGGAAACGGAGTGATGGACCAGATGATAGTATTAGTAGTCCTCACTATTCTGTTAAATAGTGTGACAATAATTGTAATGAGGACTCCTTTTGAGTTTGTATAGTCTCTAGTAGATAATAATTGTATTCAAACTCACAGTTATGTTTTGTCGTAATGTACATGATAGTTGTATTAGTAAGTTGTATTTGTATTATGTACCATGTATCTGACGACCCAAGATGGGTGATGTATACCTAATTTTGGGGGCGTCACACAAGTTTCTTTAACTAAACCTCTAGTTAATACCTTTTAAATATTATGGTGGTTAATTATTGTTGATTAGACCACGTCTGAGAATTATTGTTGATTATTTGCAGTTAGTGCATGTTTATTAATTCAAATTGAATTAGTGACTCTGAGAATATACATAGAGAATAACTGTTGTTGGATACTTACATCCGTAGAAGCTATTATCGATAGTACATATAATTCATGTATGTTATCGAATTGTGTTGAGAAATGTCTTAGCTAATTATTTTGGCTAGACGAACATTTGTTAGAACTTGATAGGTTCGAGAAGAGAATTCAATTATTATTGACAGATCGATGCCAATTATTTTGGCTAGATCGAGAAAGTGATTAGATATTGAAATCATTGTATTTCGTTGTTGTGATTTGAATTTTGGTTATAAGATTGAGAAGAACAACCTTTTATATAAAGGGAACATTTTGGTCGTATATTCGGCCGTGGCACGCGTGTAAGTATTATGCATTATATATAGGGTACAAAGAGTTGGCCGCTCTAAGTACTTGCTAATGGGTATGACTTAATCTTTATGGTTATTTGATACACCAGGGTATATCAAAGTAAAATCTTTGATAGTTACTAGAGAAGAGAAGTTCAAGATCCTTAGGGATCACTCAGCATAAACTCTGAAGAATATTTTCGTCTTGTTATTCAATTGAATATCGTAGAAACTTTGAAAGCGTTGTACTCTTTCATTATCAAATTATTGAGTTGCATAGGATGCGAGAAGACTTGTTAGTGATTAACGAATTGTTCAGCTATTTCAAAGTTTCCCGAACTTTGGTGTCATTCTATCAAAATAGATAGTCTGTTATTCTTGATTCTTATACATTCATTGTATGTCTTAACTTGAGGGGAAAATTTGTTGCTCACCCTTGCTTAAATAAAATATTTCAGCTAGGAACGAAGAAGCTAAAGAGGCAGGGAAGAACAAGGGCAAAGGTGTTTTGCTGGAATAGTTATGTTGAACAATATTATATATGTTGTATTTAAAAACCCTTTTTGTATATCTAAGGGGTATGTTTGTAAAGTTATAGTTAGATAACCTGGGACAATGTATTAATAATATCAGTTAATGAAGTGTGTATCTCTATTCATAAATAAATGGGTAGTTAGATGTTAATTATATTGTGGATCGTGATCACCAAAGTCGGGGGTCAGGTAACCCAGATTTGGGGCCGTCACAGGTTAGGATGTTAGAATGATGGTATGAATCCATTTTGAATGGTATAAAAATCTCAAGTATCGAAGTTATGACAAAATTTACGAGATTAGACGATAATCGTCGAGATCGTTAAATTCTCGAAATGAAAGTCAAAAGTTAGCATTAAGCTCAGAAACATTGGTTTTCAATGGAGAATAGTCTCAATTGGCATTCTAGAGTTGTGGACTCGAAAATGACCAAATTCTGACTTAGAACGAAGAAACGAGCTTTGAACGTTCACGAACGTTTAACATTTTCGTAGTAATGCACTAATCGGTGAATTCTGAGCTAAACGATTTAGATATGAAATATTTTCTAATGAAATCATAAAGCATGTGATTTGTGAGCTAATGGATTTTGAACGAGCCAATTCGGACTTATAATGAAGAAGTTATGAGCCCGGGAATCTCATATAAGAAATTTTCTGTCAAAATTTTTTTTGTGTCTCAGAGCCGGCATCGCAGCGCCACCCAAGGCATTGTGCTTGGCACCACAGCGCCAGGCTCAATGTCTTGGACCAAAATTGATGTTTTATTGAATGATGTTCATTATGAAATATTTTAAAGAAAAGAGAAGTGCTATTTTGAATTATCAATAGTACTTCATAACTATTATTTCAGTTATTGAAGATATACGATTTATGTGATTCAAGCCTGTTGTTTAAATGAAATTGTCATACTTGCTGAGCTAGTTATGCTCACTCTTGCTTGAACCATATGAATGCATCTATGACCGAACAGACTAAAGGTTCTGAAAAAGATAAAGGGAAGGCCAAGGCAAACCAATAGGTTGCCTTTGTAATAGAATAGTACAGATGTTATTATTTGATATTATGACAAAGAACTATGTAATGGTTATAAAGAACCTGAGAATGGGAATATTGTTTTGGAATATATATATAAGACATATTCGTTCTTTTGAGGCATTTCAATTGAATGTATGTGTGAACTGTAGCACCGTGTAACACCGTCTGTCGGGTTGGAAGATACTCGAATTTGGGGGTGTTACAGGTTGGTATCAGAGCCTTAGGTTATAAAACTTAAGTTGGAAAAAGAACCTTAAGTCATAACCTTAAGAAAGTTAAAGAAGTAAAAGATGAAGTTAATCCTAAAAATACATTAAATATGATATGTGTTTTTATTATTCTACTGACGTGTACTAATCAAACTAAATTGTTTTGTTGTAGATGTTTGAAGAAAACGAAATGTGTATATATATATATATATATATATATATATATATATATATATATATATAGTAAGTGAAGAATCGGTGAAACAAATAGAGATCTTACCAAACCCTATATCAAAAGAGCCAGAAGTGGTTGTAATCGAGTCTGGAGACTCTGAAAGCTTAGGCCTCATGTCCATGTTCGATGGCATGTCGGAGGAAGAGGTAGAGGTGACGTCTTTTAACACCATAGCACATATTGAAGAGATGACTTCGGGGAGTCACTAAAGGCACTATTTATGGCCTTATTGGATAGAAATATCCAGCTGGGAAGGAGGTCAGAGAGTTGAAGGAAGAAGTCTAGGAAATCCTGAATGATAAGAAAAGTATGGAGTCAATATGGGAGGAGGAGCATGATGAACGTGTTTTTGCAAAGGACATGGTCCACGAGCTGAAACTGGAGACCTTTCAGCTCAAATAGGAGCTAAAGGTTAAGACGCAAAAGATTGGGAGGATGTCCTATATACATAGGAGTTCTCATGCGGATTTCCAGCAGAAAGTAGCTGGGTATCTGATAGAGGCAGGGTAGACTCGACATACTATTAGCCGGGATATTATTGACGGTTTGCCAATGCGGATTTTGAGACTGCCATAAGACAAATGTAGATTAGCTGGTAACTAGAGTAGAGTTAGATATGTAAATATGATGTATCTAGTAGTGACGTAAAACTTTTTTTTTGTATGTCAAAGGGTAGTCGTTTGTAAATTCCAATTTTTAGAAAGTAATTGCAGGATAGTAATGTAATCAGCTAAGGCTGTGTAATGATGAATGATGTAGTATTATACTACAAGAAAGTAAATCAATATATGCCTTTTTATGGAATATATTATGCAATGAGTTGAAGTTATTGTTTAACAATGAATAATAAATAACTAACAAGAAAGAAGTAATAATGATGTGTTGTTTATCTTAACAGAAAATACCGCCAAGAAGAAGACAACGAAATCAAGATGCTACTGTAATTCAACCGAAAGGAGGTCTGGTTAACCCGATGCAAGAGTTTGTTAACTTGTTAACGGTTGCGTTTAATAGGAACGTGTCTAATATACCTGTAAATCCTGTAGTAGTACGAGCTACTACTTTTAAGGATTTTAATTGTGTCGGTCCCCCGGAGTTCAAAGGAACTACGGACCCAATAGAAGCCCAAACGCGGGTGAAAGAAATAGAGAAGGAATTTATCATTACAAATGTCGATGAGGGGCAAAAGGTTACTTTTACTACCTACATGATGAAGGTGGAGGCCAACTTATGGTGGGAGGCGAACCAGGCTAGAGCAGGAATAGAAAATCATACGTGGACGCAGTTCAAGGAGATTTTCTTTGAGAACTAATTTTCCATGAGTATGCAGGGGAGGATGGAG
>JADPQE010000142.1:0-20001 GCA_016801055.1 Panax notoginseng | reverse complement strand
AAAATGTTAGGAACCAAATAATTTACATATTTGCGTACCAAGGTAAGGTTGTATTTACGGACAATAACTGTTTATCAGGGAACGTTTCTTGCGGATGTTCATTATTCATATTAACTAAACGACTTAAATGATCTGCGACACTATCCTCCGTTCCTCTTTTGTCCTTAATCTCCAAATCAAATTCACTCAAGAGAAGTATCCATCTTATCAATCTTGGTTTCCCCTCTTTCTGTGTCATCAAATAACGAAGAGCTGCATGATCAAAGTAAACAATGACTTTAGTACCAAACAAATAAGATTGAAATTTTTCTAAAGCAAAGACAACTAAAAGCTCTTTTTCAGCAGTAGAATAATTTCTTTGGGCATCATTTAAAGTCCTCGACTAGGTAAATGGCATGTCATGCTTTTCCAACTCTTAACCCAAAACATCGCCTAATGCTCGACAGATCCTTCATGGATATGGCCTTCAACCCATATGGGGGTCGCAGATCACACCCAAACATTGCCCCTAGTTTGTTGTTATAAAAAAATTATAACTAGACTTAAAGCAAATAAATCTAGAATCCAAACAGTCCCTTCAAACAACACACGATATCCAAGCACTGGGACCCACACGTCATTATCAGCCGCATTAGGGATTCGTGCCATACCAAAACATCAAAAACCCTTTCCCCCAAAAAAACCCCACACTTTCAAAAACATTCCTCTCTTATTCTTCTCTGCAATTGCGTTCTCTGGCAAAGCACCGTCCTCACCAACCTTCTCCGATCAAAGCCTTCCCCCAATCAAACATCCCATCTTTACCGTTTAAACCCCAATGGCAGATTCTAGCATCCCATCCACCTCCGAAATCGAGCAAAACCCTGTTATCGACGTCATTCCCAACCCTAACGCCATTGTCACCACCGATTTAGTTCCCGTCGATTTACCGGCTCCTCCACCCAACACTCCTATCCCCTCATCGTCTACAGCCCCTAATCTCATAGAAACAAGAATACGAAATTTCTATTCATCAGAGAACGATTTCTCCCATATAAACACCAAATCCTCCATTCTCCCCCCCCCCCGATTTCTGACATTTGAACCCTATTCAAAATTCCGAAGGAGTAGAAACTTCGGGTGCCAGACCTTAACGAAAGAATGTAATGGCTTCTCGAAGGTGAATGGGTCGCTATTCCTCTCTAGGCCCTGAAGTATGGGGTCCGGTTTCCACTGCACGAGCTCATATATTCCTTTTTAGGCTTTGTGGACTCGGGTTCACACAACTTGTGCTGAACTCTTATATACATTTGGTAAGCTTCATTGCCCTCTGCCAGGAGCAAGGAATCACCCCTGGGTTAGACTTCTTTTTTGTTCTATTCAGCGTCGGCAGATCTAAGGAACCTGGGCTTCGGCAACTGAACCGACAACCTGGTCGAGCCACCTTCATGAAAACTTTCTTCAGCAATATAGGGTGGCACCCGCAATGGATCTTGGTGAAGGACACCAACCTCAAGCTTCTTCTAAATTGGGCCACCCCTGAAGACCCCATCTCCAAAGTTTCTCGTTTTTCGATGGATCGCAAGGATGCCTTCAAAGAATTCTATCAGAGAATAAAGAAGATCGATTGGGGAATAGAGGTCTTGTCCAACGAGGCCCGACTCTACAAACACGGATGTAAGTCATTGATCCCGAACCCTTTCAATATTTAAATACATCCTTCAATTTGCTTTCTGAATGCTCTTTTCAATTTGTTTACTTATCTGCAGTAACGATCTTTAAGCCTGATGGAGTAGAAGAAACCTTTACCCCTTTACGCAGAGAGACTGAACTAATTCGCCAACCCATCACCGATGAGTCTCCCGAAGAAGAGACCATTCCCTTAGCAGAACTTTCTACTGGCTCATCTTTGACCTTATCAGCCCGAACCTCAACAAACCCCGAACCTTCCATCAAAAAGAGCATAATGAAGATGGATAGGTCGGAAAAGATGGCCTTATTGAAGAAAAACAAAAAGAAGCTTTCGGCCAAGGCCCCTACCAAGCCATCTCCTCCGGTTGCCCCTAAGCCCCCCACTGTACAGCCTATTTCCTTAAACAACCCGCCTACTACCGACCCTGAAGATCTTGAGGAAATCGAGGAGACTCTCGAACCTCTCTCCAAACAGAAGAACCCGATCTTCAAATAATAGAGGCTACCCCTGCAACAGAACATACCTCTTCCGCCGGACCCTCAAGAGGAGAGCCTTCAACAGCATGTTCTGGCCTAAAAGCCATTCCCCTTTGACCAGCTTGAGCACTTCAGGCTGACCGGAGACGATGAGCGGTTCAAAGGGTATACTTTCGAAGACTACCTTGTCGAGTATGTCGAGCACCAATGCCAGGTAAACCCGATAAACGATAGTGACTCTTTGATTAACCCATTTTTGTCATGCTTCATACAAATGTCTGTATTCCAACTCTTTAACCCAAAACAGCGCCTAATGCATGATCACTTGTGTCACACATTATCTCAAAAGGACTGTTCCAATCAGAAGGTTGGATAACTGGAGTAGATGTCAACAATTCCTTCAATTCCTTCAGCTTATCGAATGCTTTTTTACACTCCCCGTCAAAATCAAATTCCGCATCCTTTTGTAGTAACTTACATAGGGGTGATGCTATTTTGGAAAAGTCCTTGATGAATCTTCGATAAAAACCTGAATGTCCAAGAAAGAACAAACTTCCCGTACACTAGTGGGATAAGGTACAAATTGAATAATATCAACTTAGCTCTATCTACTTCAATTCTCCAAGATGAAATAACATACCCAAAACTATACCTTGTTCAACCATAAAATGACATTTTTCACAATTTAAAACAAGGTTAGTTTCTATGCATCTTTGAAGAATAAGTGTAAGGTTATGCAAACAATCATCAAAAGAGTCTCCATAAACCGTAAAATCATCCATAAAAACTTCCATGATATGCTCACTATAATATGATATGCTAACCATACACTTTTGGAAAGTAGTTGGGGCATTCCAAAGTTCGAATGCCATGCGGCGATATGCAAAAGTATTAAATGGGCATGTAAAAGTAGTATTTTTTGATCCTCCAGAGAAATTGCAATCTGGAAATAACCAACAAAAAATCAATAGTAAGAATGATTAGCTAATCGTTCAAACATTTGATCAATAAAAGGCAAAGGAAAGTGGTCCTTGTGGGTTACAACATTTAATTCTCTTTAGTCTATACAAACCCACCACCCATTTTGAACACGGGTAGGAATTAACTCGTTATTTTGATTTTTCACAACAGTTATTCCAGTCTTTTTAGGAACCACTTGAACTGGGCTAACCCAACTACTATCTGAAATAGGTTAAATCACGCCAACTAAAAGAAGTTTGAGAATTTCTTTTTTTACGACATCCATCATAGGTGGATTCAATCTTCTTTGTGGTTGACGAGCATGTTTCACTCCCTCTTCAAGTAAGATACGATGCATGCTTGTTGAAGGGCTAATTCCTTTAATATTAACAATTGTCAATCCAATAGCTTTCTTATATTCCTTTAAAACTTGTCTGAGTTTCTCTTCTTGTGATACACTAAGTTTATTGGAGATAATCATTGGTAATGTTCTTTTTTTCTCCAAGGAACATATATTTGAGATGACTAGGAAGAGGCTTCAAATTTGGAATGGGTGTCTGCAAAACAGAAAGTAGAGACTTCTCATTAGAAACTGACAATTTAACATAAAAAGTATTACCCGACTTCGGAGCATCATTCAAAGCTGCAACAATTTCTTGCAATTCGGTACTCAGGGTTAACTTCTCACGTTCTTCATCAATATTCTTACGGAGTGCTATTTCCAAGTCATCTTTTCCATCAAGTTCAAAGGCTTCCTGTGCTAATCAATAGAATAAATAGGATTATCATCACTAGGATATTGCATGACATCATAAATATTAAACTTGACAATTTCGTCATCAAATTCCATTGAAAGTATACCACTATGAACATCTATTTTAGTTTTGGATGTCTTTAAAAATGGTCTTCCTAACAAAATAGGAGCTTTTTGATCACCATTTTCCATATCAAGCACATAAAAATCAGTAGGAAAAATCAAATCATTAACTTGCACAAGAACATCCTCAACTACACCTTTAGAATAAGCATTAGATCTATCAGCCAAATGAATAACAGTAACAAATTTATTCAAAGGTTCAAGTTGTAACGAAGCATATATAGAATATGGCATGACATTGATAGAAGCTCGTAAGTCTAACATGGTTTTTTCAAATCTAGTGTTACCTATCTTGCAAGGGATAGTGAACATACCTGAATCTTGGCATTTAGTAGGGAGCTTTCTTTGCATAATTGTAGACATTCTCCCCTACCTTTACCTGTTCATATCTGTTAAGTTCTTGTCTCCTCGTGTGTACACAGTTCTTTCAAAAATTTAGCAGAACGAGGTACTTGTTTAATAGCGTTCAACAATGGAATATTTACCTCGCATCTACGGAAAGTTTCATATAAATCTGATTTTTTCTCAAATTTTATGTTTTCTGTTAAAACATGAGGAAAAGGAGGTACCGATTTATAATCAGAGAAAGATGGAAGTTTACGCTTAGGTACATCATTGTCACACATTGCACCGCTGTCTGCATTACCGTGGTCTACTTTTGCATTGTTTGCGTCTGCGTAGCTTTGCTTTTATGATGTAGGTACTATCTTTTTTGGATTTCCTACCTCTTTACCACTTCTAAAAATGATTGCTCTTGCATTCTCTTTTAGATTCACTACCGTTTGAGAGGGTAATTTCCCAGAACCTCGCGCATCCAATCGATTGATTGCGGTTGCCATTTGAGTACCCAAATTTTGAATACTTGCCCTCGTTTCCTATTGAAATTGCAAAATGTTAGGGGCAAAAAATTTAAAAATATCTTCTAAAGACATACTAGAGTTAGAAGATTATCCATGTTGTCGTTGCTTGTATTGTTGGAACTTGGGAAATTTTGAGATGCGGTCTAATTTACTTGTGAATTTCCGTAGCTAAAATTTGGATGATCCCTCTATCCAGGATTATACGTGTTCAAATAGGGATCATATTTCCTTTGTGGTGGTCTAGGAAAGCTACCTGCTGCATTTGTAACGCCCCCGAATTCGAGCGTTGGCCGCCCGAACAAGGGTCGACGTTAACTTCTTTCATATTGGTTGAATTAGTTTATTACAGACTATAAAATTATAAATTTCCTTCACTTCATCCCTGGATCTTAATTTGATCTCGATCTCGATCTCATTCTTTCTACAAGTAACAACTTGTAACTTATATCTGTATACATGGATAACACCATATATATCATTCAATTTTTAACCTTACGATTCAGACATTCTATACTTCTATATATCCTATATATCCAAGGTTCACAGTACTAATAACAAAGATTGTTCTTGGCAATAGAGGGGCGCATTCCAGTATTTTTGGCATATTATCGGCGCTCATTAGAGTAACCTCAGTGCTTACAGAAATACCATTATCATTCAATACCCTCACTTAGATACATATCTTTATAGATATATATCATCATATCGATATTTCTTATTTATCTGAATTTCATAATATTAATAACACACTTGTACTTGGAATAGAAGAACCTTGCGATGAATTTGGTTTCTTCATCGGTGCTAGATCTCTGTTCACAATGTTATTCAATATCCTCATTCAGATATATAGTTCTTTATCAATATTGTATTAAAGTTTTACTATCTATCTGAAGTTCAGAGTATCGACATAACTTGATTAGTCCATATTACCAATACCCTCACTTAGATTAATAACTCTTTAGCAATTCTAAGTTATAACAAATTAAAGACATAACACCATTCTAATAATAGTAACCTGACATTATTAATATAATCTTCGATTATATGGTTTGTTTGTTCGTATTACAGAAGTCATTATGACTTGATACAAATACAAGTAAATAAAACATGAAACCTAATCTACACTTTTTCTTTACGTTCATGATCTTCTTATCATTCTTCTTTAACTGCAAATAAAGTTTTATTCGCAAAAATGAGCACTACGGCTCAACAAGTCTATCTAATAATACATAGACAGGTTATGCTTTCATAGAACTTTAATATATGAACAAGCTTAGCAATAGTTGCACATAGGTTTAGGATAGAAAACTTTCCTTTTCGCACGATAATTTTGCGTCTCTCGATCAACCTATATCATTTATGAAATCGACATACAATTTTGTCACCACATGACTCTTACTCTAGTTCACCTTAACTAGTCTTTAAACATGAACCTTACTTCGTATTTTTAACTTTTATGATAATTGATTTCAAAATTTGTTTAATTCATAACTATTTCAAATCAACTCGGAATTGGCTCATCTTTGGACAATGACCTATGCATAACATGATCTAACTACCCTAAGTGGCACGAACCCCAAAATTCTCTATGCTCAAAAAGCTCCGGACAACCCTCTTTTTACTATTCACTAGCAGAATATTTTTAGCAGTACCTTGGCTCACTATTTAATTTATAACTAATTCATATTAACGAATTTTTGAGTTATTCTTTCGCCCACGTCTTTGTAACTTCCCCCTCTACAACTTTGGTTTGTATTTCATAACCACATTCCAAACATATGATTTTATACAACTTTTACAATAACAATTTAGATTAGGGGTTTCTCATTTCATATTTTCAATCTCTCTAACTAGTTACCACTTGAGTTAATTAGCTAGTTTTCATCCTTTTTTGACTTAATAACATTGTATTGCATAATCATAAACCTTAACATGTATTATTTCATGAATTCTATTCAAGAACATAAGAACATAAACTAAATTTATAACAATATACCTCTTGAAGTGTTAGCTTTTCGATACTTGAAAACGCAAGACTTAAGCTTTCCTTTCTTCTCTCAATTACCAATATAACTTTCTCTTATGATTACTCTAGCCTCTTTCGCTCTTGAATTGCTTGTGAATATGTGAGGATTTATTAAGAATGAGGGTTCTATTTATAGGAAACTAAGATTTAGGGTATTTAGACCTTAAGCCACCCCACCATGGCTAGTCACCATAGTGAGTCGCATGCTTTATCATCACACTTGGTGAGTCACCAAGCCTAGTCGCCCATGTGCCAGAACATACCGCACAATTTTGGGTAACACATTTTAGGAAGCAAAGTCTCATTTCCAACACTCCACACAATTTTGGGTAACACATTTTAGGAAGCAAAGTCTCATCTGCCAACTAATTAATCAAGGAAAAACCTATACATACATAAGTTGTATGTATATAACTATATAAGCTTTCCTAAATGGCCATAATGTCCTCACTTTCTCTACTACCTAACCAAATTCCATCTTTCTAGTTGGGTTTCTTAAATAATCCGGTTAGTCAAAAATATCGACTTTTCAAAGTTGATTTTACGTTTTGTGAATAGTGTTTTCGCGTCTTTTTGGAAAAAGAATTATTTTCTTATTCTAGACTCTTAAATATTCGGGATATTACATTCAACCCAACTTACAAGAATTTCGTCCTCGAGATTAACTTTAATATCATATTTGTAAGTTTATAAAAATTCAGGATATTACATTCTCTCTTCTTCATAAGAATTTTGTCCTCGAAATTATCTCTAACTTAGTCTTCAATATGTATTTTCTTAATACATCTTTACTCGTATTATCACCCTAACACTTAGATTAGGTCTAAAAATGTTCAATTATTTCTAATTGATACTGAAGTGTCGATTAAAACATTGAACTTCCTTTTTTTTATAATGAGTACTGTGACCCACAAACGTTTGACAATCACAAGGACTGAAAAACTAACGCTTATCCATAACATTTCTATCATAATAATAACTGAGTGGTTATTAAAACCAAAACTTTTCTTACAATACCTGTCGAAATCATATTATTTGACATTAGGGCAACCCATCGAAATCGTAGTGTCCGATCTTATGGCAACCCATCAGAATCATAGTGTCCGATCTCCGACTCAAATTTTAGACATATATCGTCCAATACCTGCGTCGGAATCATTTGCCTGACCTGAAGTATTTCCCCTTTTTATCAAGGTTCCTCATCCTAAATCTGTATCAATTTTTAACCTCATCCATATCTAGGTCATTGTCTTTTTGGTCTAACACTATCATAGCACAAGCCCAAGCGCACTCGATCTATTGTGGATGTTCCTGCGGGAAAGGCTATGCTAGGGCGTGTGGTCGACGCGTTGGGAGTACCTATTGATGGTTCGTTCGCTCAGTTACTAACATACAAATATTTTTAAACTATAGTTTTAATAACAACTAATAACTATTCAATATACATATTGAGAAGAACAAACTTCTCAAAATATATACAAAGGAGTTTGACACAAGGTTTCAATCTATTATCAATATAGCAAACCGAGTGTTTCTTCCACCCAAAAACTAATGAATCAGTTCCCTGTCTCATCCACACTATCTTCAAATGTTTTCGTTTAGTGTGTAACCCGCTTTGTAAACACTGACCATGAATCATTCGTACCAACAGTGTCGTTAGATCGGTTCCCTAACGCATATTAAACTCCTTCCCATACAAGAGAGTCGTTCTACTCGATTTTGCTAACATGAGATTTCAATTGAAATCCATACTCATTTCTTAACTATGAATTTAATTCATTACTTATATCACTTACATTTCTCTATGAGTTTACTCTTTTACTTTTTCAGGTTTTATGCTATAATACTATAATTACACATAATACCAAACATACCATTTTATTCTGATGAAAAAGTTTTTTACAAAAATAATAAAAAATATTTTATCTTATTACTTGCTTGAGAACTCCTTGTGAGTCCATTAATCTCTAGACATTATAGTAAAGAGTTTATCTATATTTAGTATATTTCTTTCACATAATGTTTTTATGTATTAAGATTTATTCATATCTTTTAATTATCTATAGACTCTTCACAAGTCTATTTAATCTTAACCCATCAGATTATACCCCAAGGTACTTGTTACCTCGAAACTTTAACCCATTGATTTGATACTAACTGTAACGCCCCCGAATTCAAGCGTTGACCGCCCGAATAAGGGTCGACGTTAACTCAACATGTTTTATAACTTAACCAATGATCTCATAATCATATTGGTTGAATTAGTCTATTACAAACTATAAAATTATAAAAAAAATTAACTTGAACCCTGGATCTTAACTTGATCTCGATCTCGATCTCGATCTCATTCTTTCTACAAGTAAAAACTTGTAACTTATATCTGTATACATGGATAACACCATATATATCATTCAAATTTTAACCTTACGATTCAGACATTCTATACTACTATATATCCAAGGTTTACAGTACTAATAACAAAAATTGTTCTTGGCAATAGAGAGGCGCATTCCGATAATTTTGGTATCTTACCGGCGCTCATTAGTGTAACCTCAGTGCTTACAGAACTCCCATTATCATTCAATACCCTCACTTAGATACATATCTTTATAGATATCTCTTCATATCGATATTTCCTATTTATTTGAATTTCACAATATTAATATCACCATTCTGATGATAGTAAAATGCATGACATTATTAATATAATATTCAATTACATGGTTTGTTTGTTCGTATTACAGAAGTCATTATGACTTGATGCGAATACAAGTAAATAAAACATGAAACCTAATCTACGCTTTTTCTTTACGTTCATGATCTTCTTATCATTCTTTTTTAACTGCAAATAAAGTTTTATTCGCAATAATGAGCACTACGGCTCAACAAGTCTATCTAATAATACATAGACAGTTTATGTTTTCATATAAACTTTAACATATTTGACTTGACATAACTTCCAGTTAACTCATGCTTAATGATATAACTTAATCATTAAGCATTCAATCATCATATCCTACTTAAAATCACGCAAGGCTTTCATATATATACTCTCACATATCAACTATCACATATGAACAAGCTTTTAGCAATAGTTTTACATAGGTTTTGGATAGAAAACTTGCCTTTTCGCACGATAATTTTGCGTCTCTCGATCAACCTATATCATTTATGAAATCGACATACAATTTAGTCACCACATGACTCTTACTCTAGTTCACCTTAACTAGCCTTTAAACAGGGTTAAATGCAAAATCGATCACTGAACTTTTCTGATATTTGGGTATTGAGCCTCTTTCTTCCGGTCAACGCAAACTGAGCCATTTTCTATTCAAAAATTTGGACTTTGAACCCCCAGGCGCCACATGTGCGTTGACCTGCTGACATGACACGTGGCGCCTACGTGGCAGGTCTAACGTGGTATTTACTATTATAATTTTACATGTGTCAGCTGCTGACGTGTCGTCTTTTGAATTTTTGCCAAAAATTGTCTTTCCTCAGATTTGAACTCGCAACCTTTTGTATGGAATTTTGGTCATATGACCGCTGGAGCACCACAAATCATCTGTTAATATCTTGCAAGGATTGATATTTATATCAAAACTTGAGATTTCCCTCATATATTCATTTCTTCTCCTTCACTACATACCATAACTAATTGCGTGATAATAATAATAACAACAACAACAGTACTAACAACAACAATACTAACAATAATAATTAACGTGACTTATAACAAGTCATGCCATTTATTGGAAACTGATACAAAGATAATGTGTTTGAGAATCAAAAGACTTGTTCTCTTCCACTTTGTGATGTTTTTCCTTGGCAACCAAGCATGAAAAAATAGTTAGTTCAACTAGATTTTCTCCTAATTTGTTTCAAAGATTATAATGCTTTGATACGTGCCATTTAGTTGTGCGATTCATTGAAAACTGAAGCGCCTGTAATACTTGGGAGGATATGTAATTATTATTATTATTATTATTATTGCTATTATTATTATTATTATTATTATTATTATTATTATTAGTATTAGTACTATTATAATAATTATTATTACTATTATTTTATTTTATTTTTGTTTTTATTATTATTATTACTATTTTATTTTATTATTACTATTTTATTTTATTTTTATTGTTATTGTTATTTTTATTTTTATTATTATTATATTGTTATTGTTATTGTTATTGTTATTGTTGTTAGTACTATTATTAGTACTTATTATTATTATTATTATTGTTATTATAGTACTAATAATAATAATAATAGTCATTATAATAAACGTTAATACCAGAAATACTCTTGTAACTCTTAATGAGATGATTGAGGTTAGTGGATTTTGAGCAATCATGTGGGTAAAAACTTGGGTGTTGAGATTTTGTTAGATTCTCCAGGTGTGGGGACAAAAACTACTTAAACTCATATTTATACAATGGAGATGGCCAAGAGTATTTCCGGTATTGTTATCATTATCACGCAATTAGTTATGGTATGTAGTGAATGAGAAGAAATGAATATATGGGGGAAATCTCATATTTTGATATAAATATTAATCCTTGCAAGATATTAACAGATGACTTGTGGTGCTCCAGCGGTCATATGACCAAAATTCCAAACAAGAGGTTGCCAGTTCGAATACGAGGAAAGACAATTTTTGGGAAAAATTCAAAACATGCCACGTCAGAAGCTGACACATGTCAAATTATAATAGTAAATATCACGGCAGACCTGTCACGTGCGCCACGTGTGTCACGTTAGCAGGTCAACGCACATGTGGCGCCTGGGGGTTCAAAGTCCAAATTTTTGAATAGAAAGGGGCTCAGTTTGCGTTAACTGAAAGAAAGGGGCTCAATACCCAAATATCAGAAAAGTTCAGTGGTCGACTTTGCATTTAACCCCCTTTAAACATGAACCTAACTTCATATTTTTAACTTTTACGACAATTGATTTCAAAACTTGTTTAATTCATAACTAATTCAAATCAACTGTGAATTAGCTCATCTTTGGACAGTGACCTATGTATAACATGGTCTAACTACCCCCATAAGTGGCACGAACCCCAAAATTCTCGTGCTCAAAAAGTTCCGGACAGCCCTCTTTTTACTATTCACTAGCAGAATATTTTTAGCAGTACCTTGGCTCACTATTTAATTCATATTAATGAATTTTTGAGTGATTCTTTCGCCCACGTCTTCGTAACTTCCCCTCTACAATTTTTTTTTGTATTTCATAACCAAATTCCGAACATATGATTTTATATAACTTTTACAATAATAGTTCAGATTAGGAGTTTCTCATTTTATACTTTCAATCTCTCTAACTAGTTACTACTTGAGTTAATTAGCTAGTTTTCATCTTTTATGACTTAATAACATCGTATTACGTAATCATAAATCTAAACATGTATTATTTCATGAATTCTACTCAAGAAGATAAGAACATAAACTAAATTTATAACAACATACCTCTTGTAGTGCTAGCTTTTCGATACTTGGAAACACAAGACTTTAGCTTTCCTTTCTTCTCTCAATTACCAATATAACTCTTATGATTACTCTAACCTCTTTTGCTCTTGAATTACTTGTGAAAATATGAGGATTTATTAAGAATGAGGGTTCTATTTATTGGAAACTAAGACTTAGTGTATTTAGGACCTTAAGCCATCCCACCATGGCTAGTCAGCATAGTGAGTCACATGCTTTATCATCACACTTGGTGAGTCACCAAGCCTAGTCACCCATGTGCCTCAACACACCACACAATTTTGGGCAACACATTTTAGAAAGCAAAGTCTCATTTGCCAACTAATTAATCAAGGAAAAAACTATACATAAGCTATATGCATATAATCTTTCCTAAATGGCCATAATGTCCTCACTTTCTCTACAACCTAACCAAAATTCACCTAGTTTGGTTAATCCAACTTAGTTTACTTTCTAGTTAGTCTTCTAGTTAGGTTTCTTAAATAATCCGGTTAGTCAAAAATGTTACTTTGCAATGTTGACTTTACATTTTATGAATATTGTTTTCGCGTATTTTTCGAAAAAATTATTTTCTTATTCTAGCCTCGTAAATATTTGGGATATTACAACATTCACTTGTTCAATGGACTCCTCTTGAAGAGTTGGGCACATATCAGTTGGATGCCTACTAATGCACAAATTCCGTATGCTTTTGCTGGTTGTGTGTTACCTACAGCATGAAAAGTGGGTTAAAGATGTATTAGTTCAGATTTTAATTCGAAAGGAGTATTAAAATCTAGATTAGGAAATGTTATGTTATGCATAAGGGTTATTGATTCAAATCAGGCCTGCAAACTCTTTCAAAGTTTGATTTCTTGCCATGACTTCTCTTCAAAATTTCTTTGAGCTTCCTTCCTTAATCTGCGTATAGTTCTCTCTATTTCTGGACCACACTTTAAATCACCTTGATTAGTAGATCGAGTTATGACCATACACAATCAAGGAAACTCAACTAATCTATGAAAAATAACGAAGATAAATTTGAAAATTGCTAAAACGTAATAAGGATCACAAAAGCACAAATAAACTAGAATCAGTTCCCCGACAACGATGCCAAAATTTTGGTGTTCTGTCGCAGGCAACCACAATTAAAATCTTACTGCAAATAATAATTATGTAGTAGTGTAAGTAAGAGTCGATCCCACACAGAATGAGTAGTTTAATTTATGCTTTGTAAACCAGAATGGGGGTTTTGAATAACAAAGACAATTTAAATAACGTTGACCAAAGTAAACAAATACGCAACTAACACAAAGTAATCTAACGAAATAAATCAGAAGAACAAGCCTTAGATTAAGTTTACATCCACCATCAGAAACTTACACTGATCATTGACTCTAGCATAAATGAATTAGTATTTTGAATATTCACCGTTATAATTATTTTCTTATCTCTCCTTAATTGTAGTTAATTAGAAACAAGCGATCTAAATAACCCTAACTATTAAACAACTTTAGATGCGCTGAAAATTTAATCTAGTAGCAGTTCTAAGCAATAGAAAGATTTGATGAAACTAAACAACACAATCACATGCAATTGTATTTAATTTAGTTGGGGTATTCTTCCTAAGATATAATAATATTTTGATATGCAACAAATTATTAATCTTAGTTGCTTTACAAATTAGAGTGACCAAACAATTACGGATTTGATATCTAATTCAACAGTAGATTGCAAGAAAATAATAAACTACTATACATCCTAGCAATTAAACGAATTAATCATTAAAATTAAACACGGAAGAATTTTCAATACTCAAAATATAAATTGAACAATTAAAACCAATTAACTCTCACAATGTAATAATTCTGAGGCTTCCGTTTACTTAAACCAAGAATAGGAATTTAGCTACACATGACCATGAAAACACCAAAGAATAATAGAGAGAAGTTTGTAGACAAATATTTTTATTAATTGAATGAAGTGTATTAATTACATCAACTTGGATCCCTATTTATACTACTCAAAAGTAGTCTTAATCCTAATAACAAAAGAAACAATTACATAACAATCAAACTTAAAATTGGAATTGAAATCATAACTAAATAAAATCCTTATTACATTAGTATTAAAACTAGTTTTCTAGAATCTAAGTCTTTTTGTTCCTTGTTGAAATCAAATTGTATAGGTTTCAGAATCAACCTTTAATAAATTAGACAAACAATCCTTGCCGCGTTCGGAAATTCCATTATGATATCAATTTTTCAATTCACGTGTGAATATGCTATGTAATATAAGCCGTGGCCCACATGAAATAATAAGTTTCTCATGCTGCCCAATTTGATATTTGCTTTAGTTCACATGCTGCCCACCACGTTGATATGAATATTAAGCTTGATGACTTAAAAGTAATATGTTAATCACGTGAATAACTTGCTGTGTTATTACGACTTTGTCCCTCCTTTTATTTAAGTCCAAATAATGACCAATTTGTCCTACAAAGCATTCTCAAAGTCACAGAATCCTTAATTGCACCTTAAATAAAAATATAAGAAAAATGAGTGTATTTAGGCACAAAATAAATACAAAAGATTAAGTATTGAGGGATAAAAACAAAACATATTTTATTCTCACCAATTACTTTCCTTCAAACTTCTATATGACAACATGCATTGCATACAGTTTAGCTTAGGAATCTACAAATGCAATTGCTTCATCAGTGGCGGTGCCATAAACTTGAGATTAATTCCTTTACTAAAAAAATATGTTAATATTAAAGATAATATACATTGATATGAAATGTTTCTTATATTATAATATATTGGACAAATTAAGTCCAACCAGATACTGTGATAAACACACTATACAAATTACAAAATGACAAAAAGGTAAACTTCAATAAGATACTAAAGAATCACATCGTAAAAATTACAGAAAATGAGTAATATTTTGTGGAATACGAAACAAAGTGAAAACACCAAAAAATATTCAAGGGGAAAAACTCAATTTGTTATCAAACCACGCGCAATAAAACTAAATTAATGCTTATGGTCTATATTTTGCAGTTGGCTGCTTAGGTTGTAGGTTACAAAATTGACCTAATCGGTTGGAGATATTTTTTTTATTAATTCTAAAGTTTGAACATACTTTTAGTAACATTGCCATACTTTCAGTCGACTATGTAATAATTAATACTCCCTTTGTTGCAAAATAACTTTAAACTTTAAGAAGTCAATTCCTGAATTCTAAAATATAAAGTTGATGTAAATTCATTTAAGCTTTTAAAAAAACAAATTTTGTAATTAGTAGTACTTTTTGGATTGTTTGTAATGTTCATGAGTGTAGTGATTAGATGAAATTAATTCATATCATTTTTGAACTTAAAAACGTTGTAAAAAATATCAAATTGGGACTCTTATTTTGGAAAGGATGGGGTAATTGTTAATAATATGAAGGATTTTAACATAAAATAAATAAATCTTACAAAAAGTACCACTAATTATATTATTTTTAAATTTTAAATTAGTTTGTATTTTAAATTTTATAATTTTATGAAGTGACTTCAAAAAGTCAAATTGACTCTTTTTTGGAATGGGAGAGAGTATTAATTATCAGAATTACCTTCTCAACTCAAAGAATTTTTTGATGAGGTGCACAATAAGGTGAAACTACCCAGTTTGAGTAGTGCAACAATTACAAAACAAGGTGTGTAAAACGATTTACAAAATATATTCTGTCAAGATGTTGGTCCTTATAGTTATTGGGCCCATCCATACATGATGAATCATAATCCATTCATGCCACATCATTTTGTATCCACTTTTAGTATCAATGTTTTTGTCAGCGTAGTACTATTGAACCAGTTTTATATTTCAATATCTTTTGTAAAAATTATATTTCCATCTTTCCTAATCTGTCAAATGAATTGTTTATGACTACTTTTGGTAATCTCATAGTCATTTATTTAGTCCCGTCACAAACATGTACCTTCTATCTTGATGTACAGAGCAATGTCAATGCGCTGATCGATATGAAGCTTGAGAAGCACAAGAATCTAAGGGAAGAATCTGGATTCTATTGGCGGGAAGTTTATGATGGGACTCTCAAATTTGATAGGAGAGAATGTGAGGTATGAAGATATATGATTTGGCTCATCTCCATTATTTGCTTATTCTCAATTTTCTCAATTCTGTATGTATTTGTCATAGTACATTTGCTAATAACGATATAAATATGTGAATGGAAAGGTCGCAATAATATGATCTATTCTACAAAAGATTAGAATGATTAGAAGTATTTTTACTATTAAAAAAAATAACAATTATCTTTTTATTAAAAATGCTTATATTTATCCGAAGGTACAGATGTGAAAGACTGCTCTAAAGTTTGGTGTAATGATGCGACTCAATAAGATAAATCAAAGTGACAAGGTTCATTTCATGTATAATATCAAAAAATTTAATTATTTATAGAGTTGAGGGAAATTGAATAGAAGTGTAATGGAGGGGGGAAGAGCCAAATCCAAAATTTGTTGTTTTTAGTACCATGAGTCATGATTTGTTTCCACCGTGTAACCAGATTTGATGCATCATTACTTTACCTTGTCATTGATAAACTTCATTTTGTGAATTTTTTAACATATAACATTACCATAAAGGAAAATACCCTATTACCCTACATTTTTTGTAACAATATATCCTACAATCATCATGGCTGACTTACTATGGGCAATGAAACAGGTTGCAGCATTGAAGAAGCTTACTCATCAAGACCTGATAGATTTCTTTAATGAACATATAAAAGTCGGGGCTCCTCTGAAGAAGTCCTTAAGTGTGCTAGTGTATGGGAGCTTACATTCTTCAGAGTACAAAGACGATAAAAATGAAGCTTTGGAACCCAACTGTATTAAAATAGAGGACATTTTCAGTTTCAAGAGATCACGGTCTCTTTACAGTTCATTTAAAGGAGGCTTTGGGCATATGAAATTGTGAGGGATAACGGTTAAGAATTTAAATCAGTTTTAGCTGGACAAAAAATGGCAATTCAAATTTCTTTTATACATGTTGGCAAATTCTGTGATCATGTAGTTTAGCGGGTGGATTTTTGGCTTGAGAAAGCACGCTGAGGTGTTTCGTGAGGATCTATACATAATTTAGAACCATAATTTATTGCTCATTCAATTGAAGAATAAAATCAAATTTGTTATGATTAAAGATCTCATAATGCTGGTTTATTAGTAGATTGTGTGGAAGTTACTTTATTGAAAACTTTCACTACGTGATCTTACTCTGTATGCCAATTTCTAAATGCCTTAGGTGATTGATGTTGGTGGTTTATGGGAGGGAATTGATATTTTCAAATAGAAACTCTTTTCACATGAATAGAGGATTTTATATTTGAACGAGTAGTTTAAATTTTTTTTGTGAAAATAATAGTTCTTTTATGTTGCATTTGGATTGCAGGAATACGGTATGATAATGACTCATTCTCATATTTTATTCCTTGAGAGGGTATAGAATGATTCATTCTAGCTGAGAATGGAATTAATCATTTCACTTATCATTCCACTCTCTTCTCTATTTCATTTCCTTCACCAATTCCATTCTTTCAATTTAAAAGTAGCATTAAAAAAATTATTTCCATTTTGCAAAATTTTATATTTTAAAATTAATGTGAATTTATATTTCTTTATTAATACAATAGTTAATATTATAAATTATTTAAAAACTATTATTAAATATAAAATTTTTATTTTAAAAATAAAATAAATTTACATCTAAATTTAAAATTTAAAATTTTATAAATTAACTAGGATTAAAGTACAAATGGACTATTGTGCACCGTAAAGGTATATTACAACATGTGCCCAAGTATGTGCACAAGCAACTTGTATTAAATAAATAGTACAAATTTGGCTGAATCGCTAGGAAAGTTGTGTGGAATTACAGTTGCAAGGAAGACGCAAGGGATTTCTCATTTATTTTTTGCGGACCACTGCAATATCTATTTCAATTGTGAACTTCACGCATGTGCAAACATTAAAATTATATTCGGAGATTATGCCTGTTGGGAAAAATGCACCTAAACAAATTTCAATCCCAAAAATTATTTTTTCATTTTTCTGCAATTAAATAAAAAATCAACAAACTCAATAATGATAATGAAAATTACAAATAATCATCTACAAGCAAGACACAATATTTAACGTGGAAAGTCTTTAAAAGGAAAAACTATTGATCAAATTCCAACTCTCCGCTAAATCAAAATAATGTGTTTACAATAATCCTCCCTAAAACTTAATGTTACACAATAAATTGAGAGAGTACACATTTACTTTTAAGTAAGTTGAGAAACCTAATTAATTTCACCACTCAAAAACATCCCAAACAATAGTCTTCAAACTTTCAATTGAACGAAGATGGTGGCAGATACCAACGAGCAACAAACTGTAATTCTTTGAATTTATTCTTTCGGTACCTTCTTGCTACCAAGAATAAGACTCCATCATAGCCTTATTTATATTACTCTTTAGAAACAATTTATTCTCCTAGTCAAATTATAAATCATATCTTCTTATCTTAGTCACCAAACAATCTAACAAGTAAATTATTTTTCAATTTGGATTCCTTTCATAAGTGAGGATCCATACCTAACAATCTCCCATCCGAACCCATGAGAGAAGGGATCACTAACCACAACCTACTCGGAGTTAATTCTTGCAAAATCTTGGCTCAACTCAAGTTTCTTGGAACTTTCAAGTTTCTTCATGTCCGACTTTGTCTCATCGGCATGGTTCTTCACAATGAGAGGATCTAACTCAGACTTGACAACTTTTTGCTTGCCAAATTCATTCACAACCTCTTTGTATCGTGGCTGCGAGCTATCACTTTTTTCTTCACTTTTGGTACCTATTTAAAGTGAAGAGTTTTCTTTTCGTGGTTCTCATGCAAGATTTTTCTCCCATCTTACATGGCTTTGTACCATATCTTTTTTTGCCTAACTCCCCCATCTTCAACACCTCTCACATGCGCCCACATCGTATAAAGAGTGTAATAACTCAATATTTTCAATATAATTAAATAATAAATTTTGCATTTAATTTTTTTTTATATAAAGGTGGGATTAAGTGCAAAGAAAAGTATATGTATTTATGTGATAAATAAAACTTATTTATTATATGAATAATTATAAATAAATTCTTTTATGAATTATTGATCATTATAGATTATATTCTTATTATAAATTAATTTTATAATAAAAATATTTAATATTTATTTTCCATGAAAAATGAATATTATATATATTGTAAGACCCCAATTTTTATAAATAAAGATAAATTTTCTATAAATATCATTTTTGAATATTATGGAGTTAATTTGATATAATGTTATAGTTGTGGGTAATATTTATAAATTTTGCAAAGTACGCAAGTTGTTATATAATATTCGGTTGGTCGGGGAATATTCGTTTTAACAGGGAATATTCGTACAACGACACAATCATTGGTAGACCCCACAACGGAAATATTGTCAGATTGAGAAAACAACAAAAATATTTTATTAAAAATAACGGCGGAAGTTTTACCATTGTTACTGTTGAACTACTCGGTAGTAAAAGTACAGTAATACGTGTGGTTGCATAGTAGCACACGGTATTAATTAT
>JADPQE010000143.1:0-20001 GCA_016801055.1 Panax notoginseng | reverse complement strand
TATTGATTTATCCAAACCAAACTTCCTTTGGTGTGGACTCTAATGTCAAACTGAGATGAACAACCCTGCAAAGGGATTTACTTATGCGTTAGCGTTAAGATATTGTGCACAGTATGGTACTAAGGGCTGATCCCCCTAAGTACGAGTAGAAAGGTCTATAGTCTTATGACTGTTAAAGGTTTCAAGTACAACCCTTTATAACCTAGGACATAGTTCAAGGTCTTATGACCCTCAGAAATCTTTTGATTCTTGTTATTCATTCTTGATTTAAAAGTTGAGCTTTTATTTCAGAAGTCTTTGATTCACTCGCATGTTATTATACATTGTTATTTCATTATTTTACTTGTGGGCAATCATGCTCACTCTTGCTTAATAATAACATTGCAGTTAAGAACGAAAAGTACGACGAGCCTTCTACTAGCAAAGGCAAGGGCAAGATTAACAATTGATAAAGACTTGTTATTTTATATGATGATGTATTTCTGTTAGACTTAAGTGAATGATGTTGTTAAGACTTATTAATTGTTTATATTTCCACACAGATGTTTAAAGTTAGTTTAACCTGGGTTTGAAATTATTATTCGGATGTTGTAACCCCAATAAGGGGAGGATTTTATTTCTATCTATTGCATGGTTTGCATTTATTATGGGTAGATAGATAGATGATATTTGTACAGTGAACACCAAATTCCGTGGAATTGAAGTACCCGGATTTAGGGGTGTCACATGTTGGTATTAAAGCTGTAGGTTATGAACCTTAGGTGGGGGGAACAACCTTAGATAATAGCCTTATAGAAAGAACATAGTGATGGAAAACTCTTATCGAGTTCTAGGAAATGAATTTTTATAATTCATTGAAGATAATAAAAGACTTTATGTGCTTATGTGTTAAATTATGTGCTCACTAGTACGACTTAGTAACTAAAACTCAAAATTTTGTTGTCAGGATGTCGGATGTCGGATGACGGAGGAACTAGTCGAACTGGGGAGGAGGAACCCCTAGTACCTACAGAGGAGGAGCCTAGAGACATTCATGTCGTTAGGGAATAGTTGGTACAGAGGGAGTCATCTCCATTGATCACCGTTGTTGGTCAGGAGCATGAACCTGAGACTGATCCTGAGGAGGATCCTGAGGAGGAATTTGACGAGGAAGAGGAAGAAGAGGAGTTTCCACAACACTCCATTGATGCTGAGATGTACAATGTGTTATACGATCGTAACGTAGAGTTACGAAACGATGTCCAAGATCTGACTGAGCAGGCTATTATTCAGCAGATTACTCTAGAGCAGAAGGAGAGGGAGATTTCGACTCTTCACTCACGACTGAGAAATGTAGAATGGGATTTGGTCTGTGACACCCCCAAATTCGGGTACTTAAATTCCACAGAATTTGGTGTTCACTGTGCAATTATCATCTATCTATGTACCCATAATAAATGCAAACCATGCAATAGATAGAAATAAAATCTTCCCCTTAAGGGTTACAACATCCGAATAATAATACAATCCCAGGTTACTCTAACCTTAAATTATCTGTGCGGAAACATAAACAAATAAGTCTTAAGTAACATCAATTCTAATTACATCACATAAGTAATCAGTCTTCATTACTTGCTAAGCTTGCCCTTGCCTTTACTAGTGGAAGGTTTGTCTGCTCTTTCATTCTTAACTGCAATGTTATTATTACGCAAGAGTGAGCACGATTGCCCACAAGTATAATAATATAACAATGAATAATAACATGCGAGAGAAATAATAACTTCGAATATAAAAGCTCAACTTTTGAATCAAGAATGAATAACAAGAATCAAAAGATTTCTGAGGGTCATAAGACCTTGAACTATGTCCTAAGTTATCAAGGGTTATACTTGAAACCTTTAACAGTCATAAGACTATGGACCTTTTTACTCGTACTTAGGGGGATCAACCCTTAGTACCATACTGTGCACAATATCTTAACGCTAACGCATAAGTAAATTCCTTTGCAGGGTTGTTCATCTCAGTTTGACATTCGAGTCCGCACCAAAGGAAGTTTCTTTTGGATAATTCAATAAGGGTTCTAAAATTTAGAACGTTCATCAACTATGGACTAGTCGAATCAATAAGGTTAACTAGTCTAATAAGGTTCAACAATAATGATATTCAAATTGAATAATAATCTTAAGAAGTATACAATAGAACAAATATTGTATAACAGATTCATACTTTGAAATGATAATCAACCTTTAATATAACAATTCGAACTTGAATAATAGTAATGAGAGTTTACTCAAGGTAAATAATAAACTTGAACAATGATAACAAGTAGGGGTAGGAAACTTGCCTCGTGCGTAGATTATACGTTAATAAAACACGTTCCTTGAATTAAATCCTACATACCATTTACATTCACAATACCAGTTAATTATAACTTAACTAATCATCAAACGTTCATTCTTTTTGTCTAACTCGAATTATGACTATACTTAGTCAAATTATCACATTCATTATCACATAAATTACACTTCACAATTAACAAGTTAATTATGTATTCAATAATTCAATCCACATGCAATTATGTTATTTACATGTTAAACATCTATTTTATCATCTCATTATACTTTTAACATTTTTACATGTTCATCAATTAAGTTACTAACACATTGCTAGACTTAATTATTTTAAAAATTCCATTTCTGTACATTCTAGAGAGTGGCACTGCGGCCGAATACATGGCGCTGCGGCGCGGTGGCGCTGCGGCGCGGTGGCGCTGCGGCGCGGTGGCGCTGCGGCGCGGTGGCGCTGCGGCGCGAGAAATAGGCAGGCAGCCGGCGCTGCGGCACGGCGTACCAGTTGCAGAAATGGCAGTTTGCGAAAAATCGCAAAACATGCCAATTTCTATCAATTTCTAAATTTCTGCACGAATGTAGACACACTCACATGATATAATTCATACATAATCGTTACCCATCAATTATAGAATGAATTTAACCCATTAAACACATAATTACAGAATTAAAATATGTGAATTTCACTGACTTTGATGTTCTTGAAGGTTTTGAAAATAAATCATGAAATTTAATACTACAGATTTGTTATAACACCGAATCCGTTCATTTAAGGTTTGGTCCCTTCGTATCAACATGCATAATCAAATAAGAGTATAAATTTTACAAAACCATTTATGTTTGACACATTAAATTTACGTATAAGGGCCATATGGCCAAAACCCAAACTCTATAAATTTTTAAATAACAAGTCATCATATTACGAAACTTAGATATGGAATCATGCAATATATATATATATTCTCTACAATATATATTCTCTGCAACTTTCTTCCTCAGTGTAGCAAATAACAAAACTAATAACCCAAGTATACGTAAAATAAAAGAAACCGATATGGCCTTAATACGCATACTAAATATATCAGTTACAATATAATAAACGTATAGATTATAAATATATTTAATTTATTTTAATTATAATAAAAATCCAAAATCCAAAAGCCATAAGGCTCCGTTTGGCAAAACCCTTTAAAATTAAACATTTAATATCTTTAAGCCTTGTTTGGCAAAACTAAATTAAACTCCTTAATTTATTTTAATAACTCCTTTATAGTATAGTTATTTGTCACACTTTATTTAATTAAGTTTTCATACTTAATTTAATTAATTCTAATAAAAATTTATTGAATAAATCATTTAATCATTATAAACTCTCTAACTTAATTATTAAATTAAATTAGAATATTATCTCATAATAATTAATTTCCTTAACCCATTAATTATTTATTAAATAAATAATTAACCAAATCAAATTAAATCAATTTAAACAAATATTTATTCAATAATAAACACATCCATTAAATATTTATATAATTCAATAAATATTTAAAAATTACAATTAAAATTCTGGATTGTTACACGATGAGTGTTCTAAAATTCTAGAACCATTGTTAAGCTAATCCAAACTAAACTTTCTTTAGTGTGGAAATCCTAAAGTCAAACTGAGATGAACAACCCTAATATAGGGGATTATGTACGCGTTAGCGTTTAGATATTTGTGCACAATACATGGTACGAAGAGTTGATCCCCCTAAGTACGAAAGAAAAGGTATGTATAGTCTAACGACTGTGAAAGGTGGAGTAACCTTGGGACATAGTTCATGGTCTTAAGACCCTCAAATATAAATCTCAAACTTGTTTCCTAATCTTGATTCGAAGAACGAGTTCTTTATTATTCAGTATTCATTGATTACTCTTATGTTATTGATATTGTCATCATTATATTAGTGAGCAATTGTTTACTCACTCTTGCATTTAACACTACAGCTAAAGTTGATAAAGTTGATGAGTCGTCTTCTAGCAAGGGCAAGATGTCCAAATGATGAAGACTTTTTTGAATTTACTTACTAAATTTCCGTTATGATATTATTTAATTATGTGATGTATTCCGTAAACTTATGTAAATTTAAGGTTAGTTTACATGGGATTTGTTTTAAGTTGATGTAACCCTTTAATGGGGAGGATTATGGATTACGTTATTTAATTTATGTTTTTATCCTTGATTATAGGTAGTTAGATGTAATTATTTTGGATAGTGAGCACCAAATCCTGTGGGAATGAAGTACCCGAATTTGGGGGTGTCACATTTTATACATGAAGCAACTATATTAATTAATTATTTATATGTTCCCACAACACATGACAAATAAATAATAATAATAATAATTAACCCATCACATTATTTAATAATTTCCTTATTAAATTATTAAATTACTTATTTCATCACTTTGCCACACTAGGCATATCTCACAAGCTTAAATAAGTTTCATTATCAATTCCACCTTATTTCTCAATTATCATATACTTAATTTAATTGAATCGCCACATCTCATGCCACAAAGATATATATTTATATTCAAATAAATATTCTAACACTCATTATTTTCAATATTAATATTATTTGTAAAAATTACGGATATTACATCCCAACCTTATGTCTCTCGAACCCTCCATGGTCCCCAATTTAATCAACAAGCACACCAACACAGTCACAACAGTGCATATAAAATCATTAACAGTCTATTTCTTTACACAACAAAAAAATGAAATGGGAATGAATGGAAATAGAATGGTCTGAGTTTGTATACATTGTTGGCCTTTAAAGAATGATGGTGATGTGCTTAGATGTTTTGCTCTTCCCCTTCCCAGCTGAGCTCTCACTGCTCCCTCTATGTGACTAGTATATTTTGGAGCTCACATAAGTGGTATGACTATCTGAACTTGGGTGCAACATAGGGGTTATATGGCTAAGTTCTCTATCTTCAGTCAGACCCCTTCCTGACCACTAAGTTAGGCCCCTATTCTTCTCCATCATTACCTAACAATCAGCCCCATCATCAGTTATACATGGCTGCTACTTTGGCCCCTACACAGCCACCTATCTTGGCCTCTAAAACTCCCATGTTGCAGTCACCTCACAACTCTACTTGGCCTTTGCAGTGAGTTAGCCCCCTAGCAGCTAACGTATGCACTTTAGGAGTTAACTAACTTGTTAACTAACTATTACTTGAACTAATTGCTATCAACAAACACAAATTTAGCTCCTTATCCCCCCCTCCAATGTGGGTTGCCGAATTGGGCCTTAAGAGAGGCTGAGCATGATTTTAAATTTTAGGTCAAATGAACTAACTTATTGACTGCTAGTTGAAATAATACTCAGCTTATTTCCCCCAGTGTGGGCTGCCTAAGTGGACTTGCAAAATTGGTGATCATAGCTTTATTTTTTTGGCTCAAAATCAGTCCCCCTCTGCATATCATTTAGTTTTGCTAGATTAGGCTGAAGAAAAAAATTGATACTGCTTTGATTTGAGTTTAATGTAATAACCTACAACATTTAAGAAACTGAAAGGCTTGCATGAAAAATTAAGGTAGGTCAATATTTAAATGTGGAAATTTCAATCCCTATAAGTATTCATGAATTTTTATCTACCCTATTGGGTTAGTCTAGCAAAAGTAATTAGCACCCACACATCATTAAAGATAGTGGTTCCATGTAATTCAAACATCTATGATAGTTCACACCATTTTCTTTATTTGTTATGAAATAACACTTTTAATTATATCTTAATATAATTAATTCTTTGAACACATAAATAGCTTTATATCCAGAATCTTTCTCAATTAAGCTATGTTGGCTTTCCTTTTTATTATTGAAATTTAAATACCATTATAATAAGGTAAATTCAATCTACCTCATTTACTATACATAGTCTTGAAACACTTAATAAATTATTAAGTATTAAATAATTATAAGATCACAACAAATAAGTATAAGTAAAAAAAATTTATACTCACATTATAATAACTGAATATTATATAAAAAAATTTGAGTCATTACAGCCATCCCACCACAAACAACCAAAGTGGCCAAAAAGGCCACCAAGCCATGGTTCACAAAAGGTGTAACGTCCCGAAATCCGGTATATCTTCACACCCAGATTTCGTACATCACGAGTACATTTCATTCCAAACATACATCATTATATAACTAAATATAACAACATACATTCTCAAATCTCAGGTTCTATTACCTTAAAATCTTTCTTTCATACAAATAATGATAATTACATTATTCTCTCACTTCTTACAAGAGTGACTTTCATCCGTCACAAAGGATTCATAATAGTTTTACATAAACTATTCTACAAGTCTTCGCTTGGTCTTTACGTTTATTCATTATATGAATAAACATTCTTCTTCAGGAGGTGTTTGAATCTATCTCCACAAGATCCTTTAATTCTTCTACTCGTACGCTGAAAATGTTTTTCATTTAAAGCAAGTGTGAACATTTAATTGCTCAGCAAGTCATAAAAGTTGAATAAACAATATCAAGAATTTAAACATTCTTTTAAAACTTCAATAATCGAACAAAGGTTATGAAGCAACTCAAATAATAGGAATACATTTTGATTTCTATCATTTTAAAACATTAGTCACATTCACTTTGAAATACTTTCATTATTCTATCTTTTCCATACATGTTTTATCTTGCTAGAATTATTAGCACGGACTTAACAATAATGGTTTATGTAAAATTAGAACTTCTTCACATAGAATTGTTCAATCACAGAACAGTTCATTGCACAGAAACATCGAAGTGTTAAAAATTATGGCACAAGGCCTCATACATACTAACACCATGTACAAATATCACACATTTGCACATAGGTAAAACTTCTCATGTTCAACATCTGAGAAAGTTTAAAAAACTAGCATTCATATTAAACATGAATGAAGTTAAGAAACTTGTCTTACGCACAACTACAGCTTACAGTTTATGCTGAACTGCTCATCGCAATCCCTATATATCACATAAGGAATAGCATGTACCAATTAGTCGTATATTTGATTTACGCATTGGTTTAAACTTAAATTTACTTCTTAGGGTTCGCGTTCTTACAATGTAATTTACGCGACCAACTTTACTTTCATTCCTTGGGTTGTTATGACATACGGAGATGTCACAACCTTACGATTATCTTTTATGATAATTTACATTCTCATCTTCTTCTCGTAACATTTATACTTACCACACATCGAGTCTCTAACAGTATTCAATGCAGTACGCTGAGTGGTTTCCCACAAACAACCAACAAACTAGATTCTTGTCTCATCTACACTGTCTTTAATAGTGAGTTAGATGGGTTGTTAGTTTGGATATACCTCCACTCTCTAACAGAATCGTTTAGCACAGATACCATATATCGACCATTACAGACTACGATTGTATCACAACCTAAACTTAACTTATTTGAACCATAAAATCTATAATGTCATACCTCAGGATTATTCAATACCGTCTAAGTCATACAATCTTTTGAATACTCAGAATGATTATTCAATGTTAGTACTATGCATTCATAGCGTTAAACAGTTTACATTACCTTATTCATATCTTATAACGTCCGATTCATTCGACTCGGAACGTTATCCAAGTTATAATCATTAAATAGGCTTCTTAACATTATATATCATTGTTATTAACTCAGTTTATTCATCGTTCAAAGGTTTAATCATTAGTCTTCATTACCTTACATTCAAACCATACACAAATGTGTACGCTTAGCACGTTTAACTTACGAGTACACGAACCACTGTCGTTGGCTTACATGTTTTAACACTTACATTCTTTCTTATATTCTTTGTCCGATTTAAGTTCGGAACCTTCGTTAACTCCATTACCGTTCGTTAGTCATCATCTTTGTTCAACGTTTAAGTCATTACATTTCATGTAATCTTAAGGGTTCATTTTATTTGAATACAGTCTACCGTATTCCCGAATACGGGATCTTGAATTCCAAGTACGCACTTTGCGTTTATATTTTACAATCTTCAATCAATTCTTGATTATCATACTTAACATTCATCAATGTCTAAGTCATACAACCAATGTATACTTGGAACGTTCGTTCGACATGAATAAGATTTATGAAAACCGTTTATGTACTTTGCATTTATATTCTTTGTCTTTTAATCACGTTCAATCTTTCCGTTCAACCTTTACTAAAGGTTTAAATCACTTGTTTAAGTGTTACATTATGTGAACTATATGTTCATTATTTTTCTGTACACTTCCCCCAAGAGTTGAGCAGTTAAAAGCACTTCTATGTGTTCTTCCATACATCGGCGTTGCGGCGCCGGTTCCCTTTGTTATTGATGGTGCTGTAGCGCGAGTTAGTAGTACCTGGCTTCTCGACTAGGCACTGCGGCGCCCCATTTCTAGTTCAAATTGGCGCTTCAGCGCCAGTTCAAAAACTCAGTTTTTTCTTCAGGTGTTCCAACATAATTGAGACGCTTACTTTGAAATCTTATAATTGTTTCGTTATAACTGGAAACGGATTCGTTCTAAAGCCATTTTCTTCCTTATCTTACGTACTTCAATTTTCCCCAGATATAATTTTATTCTGGATCCGTTAACATGCCATTCGATTGGCTTAAATTTATTTATTCATTCATTTTATGTTATTAACGTTCTTCACTCATTCGTTTGTAATTCTTTCATCCGAACTCGGAATTCATTCGTTCTTGAGTCCACGACTCACGTTTTCTCCGCTTTCTTAAATTCTTATGAAACCGTACACATTCAGATTCATTTACATACTTTTTACTTTTCGCTCGTCTTTTACGAAATTTCGCCATAACCTCGTTATAGCTAAGTTCAATTCGTTCTTCATGAACGTTTCTCTCATTCCTAACCAAGCAATAATCATCTAACTTATACGCGATAGTTTTAAACTTGTCCATCATCAACAACAAATTCTAATTAGATAGTTTTAGATTTGTCCATCAACAACGTTCTTCGCGTTCTTCGTTCGTTCTTCAGTTTTAATCGATATTTTGATTATGATTTCACTTTTTGTTGGAATTTGGTGTTATAACTCATCAATCCTTACTTATTTCACCGAATCGTTTATATAATTCTTTCGGATCGTTCAAATTCATCAAGCAATTCATAGTTCCTATGAAGAGCTTTTAAAAGAAATTTATAAATAAACTTCAATTTCTTCTTACTTCATTTTCATATGGTTTTCATATGATTTCAACCATATGAAAATCATTCTTAACATCATTTACTTCCATTTTCATTAAGTTATGTATATTGACATAGAAAACTTAAAGAAAATTTGGTTAAATTAGGTTTTAGGGTTACATTTCTTCTTTAATCTTCTTCCGGACAAAGCTTGCTCTTGGCTAGCTTTTCCTCTTCCTTTTTTTCTTCTTCTTCTTTATCCGAAAATCTTCTCTCTCTCTCTCTCCAAGTGTTGGTGATTTTTTAAAATCACCAACAAATGAGCTTAAGCTCTCTTCTATTAAGCTTTCAAAACTAGGGGTAAAATAGTCATTTCTCCCCCAAAAACACTATTCACACCTCATTTCCCTAACCTCCTTACTATTCACGAAGCTTTTTTTGGAAGTTTCGTACTTTCGTCTTGCGGAATTCGTCCGACAGTTCGAAAAACTGTGATTTTCGTAATCCAAATATATTTGAATATTTCGTCTTTCCTCTACAGATTTACTTTTATGCATTCTTCGGAACTTTGAAAAACTGAAAAACACTCTTTTATGAATAGTATTTTTCGTCACGTTTTTTCAAAGCGTAATTAAACGAATGAAAAGTACATAACAGTACTTTTCGTCGTTTTTGTTTCGTCCGATTTATGTACGTTTTTCGAGAAAAACTTTTATCTGCTAACTTAACTTTTCACGGCATATTATCGTCAAATCTTTCAGCGAAATGTCATTTCGACATATCGATCTCTCAGAAAGGCTTAGGTTATTCAAACCCTAACCCTTAGGTTTCATCGGGTGAATAATATCTATTTCGTCTTTTTCCTTGGAAATATTTTTGTTCCCGAAATTTTTTTATTTTCGTCTTGAAAATTCTTACTCGTTCAGTCTAGCTCATATCCAAAATCCTCCCGTTTTATAATCATCCTAGGTTCTAGAACGATTAATAAACACATATCACATAATATTATTAATAAAAATTTAATTTATTAATAATTAATTCTTTAAACTAAATTTCTAGACAATCCGAATTTCTGGGTTGTCACATAAGGCCATCAATGCCTAAAAACTCCACTACTTACAATTGGCCAAGCCCTATCACTTGTGTCTTGCAACAATGATTTGTCATACAAGAGATCACATCTCACCTCTTAAAGCTGGACAAGTAGACAACGCACCTCAAACAAGACATTGAGCCACGTCTCACCTCCCAATGCTTGACAACACTACAAAGCAAACAAAAATCATTTTGATGACTAACTCTACAAAGTAAGTATCAATACGTACAAGTTTGTAAGTATTACATAATTTCATAATTGGATCCCACTTAGTTTACTTACTCTAAACTTAGTTTACTTTATAGTTAGCTTATAGTTACTCATTAATTAGCTTTCCTAACTAATCCGGTTAGTTAAAAATTATTGACTTTTTCAAAGTTGACTTTACGTTTTATGATTAGTGATTTAGCGTTTTTATGAATAGTTATTTCCTAATTAAGTTTTACCAAAAAAAAATTTATGAATAGTGATTTCCTAATTAAGTTTTACATAAAAATTATATACTTCTAGTGAAACCATACATATTCAATCACATAACACATAATTTTAATTACAAAAATATCATTTATTAATCATATAAAATTACATTAAATGTCTTATAAGGATTCAATATATTACACCTACATCATGATTCATAGTGGCAATTTGTTGGCATGTTGTTAGCTTCACTTGTGTGTTGAACTTACTCTACTACCATGTTTCTATCAAGCACTATTCGAGTTAGTTTGGAAGGAAACTTGTAAGTGATACACTTTGAGAATTATGAGAAGTTTTTAGAATAAGATTTGGATGTTTCAATTTATATTGAGGAGCACATGCATTTAACTTATTATTTGTCCAATCATTTTTGTTTATTGTAATTGATGTATGATACTATTGTGTCATAAATGGACCAAGATAAATACAATGAGTTATAAGGTCTTATCGTAACATAATAAAATTTGTAACCTTCATATTTAAACACAATAAATCTCAATAAATAATTATAAATGTTCATAAGTCCAAATTGATAGATTCTTTCATAACAAATTAAACATAAGTTGCTTCTATGTCATCGATTTTAAACGAAATTGGTAACCACACAAGTTTTATTAATTGAATTAATATTTGGACACTAAATGTGCTATTATTGTACTATATATATATATTTATCAATCTGTTTGTTGGTCTTCCCATATTCTATTATCTTTTTAATTTTACTTTTAATAAACCAATTTATGGTGAATTTAATATATGGACAAAGTTGAAAGAGTTCACAACGTATAGAGAAATTAAACTGGATTTATGCTAATATGTATATAACTCCATATATTAATTTTCATCAAAATAAATAATTTAGGAAACTAATATTTTCACATGAATTTTTGATATTTTTACATAAAAATTGTCGCTATAAATCTTATAACGACGGTTTTTGTAGCGATCGCGTTTTCCCTAAGAAATAAAATAGAGATTTAATAAAATAAATTTTTATTTTATTTTTAATGTGTTGTATGGTACTGCATATATTATTTGTTTGCAGTGTAAAATGTGCATGTGTGTGTTATGCAATGTGATAAATATATTAGAATATATATTTATTGCGTAAGTAGTTGTGGGAAGTAAATTAATTTGTGGAGGATATATTAAAGTAATTTATGGTAAATAAATTATTTTTAATATAATAAAATTAATTTATTAAATAAAATATTTTATTTAATAAATAATTTTCATTTTGATGGAAATGATTTACGGATATTTTATCCGAATTTTCGGATAGCATTATGATATTTAAAATGCATTACAGGTTGAGTCTGATTATTATTAAGCTTGAGCTGGAGTGTCTATGTGATGATTAAGTAAATGCTTAGTAGGAGTTGTCCGTATATGAGCCAAATAGACCATCAAGCTCAGCAAACCTATTTCGTTAGAAGCAAGAAAGAATTCATCTATAAAAACCCATCTTAGTCTTCAGAGTTCTGATTTGAGAAATCAAGTGTCCTGTTCTCCATATCAAATTTCATAGCCAAATCTCTCTAATCATGATCTAATGGCTGAGTTGGAGCTGGAGATCTAAGAGGAAGAAATTAAGTATTAAGGCAAGGAATTTCAGCTATAGTAAGAGGTATTATTATCATTTTGATAAATTTTACAGCGGTTGAGTTTTATGTCAAGGAATTGTGATAATTGGTGACTGTAATTTGATAATACAATTGTGAGAGATTTATAAAAAGAAATCTGGGATTAGATATGATAATCAAGCTGTGAAATTTAAAAAATTTCATTATGTATGCTAATTGTTTGTTAAAAGACACAAATGAAAAGTCTATGTTATCAATTTGATAATTTGAGAAATACAGTGTTTGTTGATAGTAACTGATTGTGTAAAATCAAAAGGTAGTCTGAAGTTAGCTATCTGAAATGTTCTTCTTGTTTTAAAAGGCATGCTAAAAGAATACAAATAACCATTTTTGAAGTTCTGTAGAACAGAGGTCTGTTCTGGGCTGAAGTCAAAGTGGCGCAGCTGTGCTGTGCAGCTTGCCAGTCTTTGAAAAATGTTTTGTTTCTGTGTTCTGCAACCCTGATCATATGCATTTGGACCCTATGTGATTCTATAAATGGTGAACAAGGTGACCCTAATAATCTTGTATAAAATATGTGGTTTTAACTTGGTATAATAAAACTTTCAAAAAGAAAACTAATTGAAACTTGGAGAAGAAAGCAAATGTATCTAACTGAAATGAGAATATGTATTCATTCTGGATTAGGAAATCTTTGTATGTTTCAGTTGGAATTCAAGAGGGTTAAGAAGATATTGCATTTGCTAAACAAAAGATTTTCAAAGTAAAACTTTGTGGTTTTGGGAAACTAAGCTTGATTCATGTAGAATAAGACCCAAGACTTGTTTACAAATCATTGTTATGTGTTACATGATATGTATAGGAGTAATGGCTTGTGTAAACTGGAACTGCACATTAGGAATCTCAGTTCTGGTTTAGCCAGGGAGCAAGCGCAGCTGCGCCACTCCCAAAGCCAAACATGGCGCAGCTGCACCAAACTGTAGTCCAGTCGAGACATTCCTTTAGTAATTTGAAGCTAAAAACGTGTATGTAAATGCAATCTAAGATGTAAAATCAGCATTTATATGAGTCTAATATATTCAAGCATGCAATGAACTATTTGGGGAAGGATTGCAAAGGAAGCTTGTAAAAGTTTTCAAAACGAAAGTGTATAGTTTACGAAACTAGAAACAAGAAAGTATACTATTGCAACTACGTGTTGTATGAATGGCAAATGAGAACTGGGTGTTCTTTACTACCGAGTATGATTATTTGTTCTATGTGACAACGTGTAATTAAATGTGGAATGGAATATATAGCTGATATAAAGTTATATATGATATGGATAATGTAGGATACGTGACAAGAGGATAAGCTAAGTTAAGAATTAAACGTAGCCTACGGCAAGTATCCTAATCCTTTGCAATTATTTTATGCAATTCTTTTGAAAAGCAAATGTTTCAAAGCTATGTTACTTATTGAGAAGCGGTTTATTGATAAAATGTATACTTGTTGAATTGCAGTATGCATGAACAGTTTAAAAATAGTCTAAGCCTTTTGTTTCGACTAGACGCAGATTAAATATTTTAATTTTTTTCATGTTAAGTCTTGAAATATATTTGTGATATGATTTAAATTGTCCAACTATTTGAATATAGTTTGGATTCCAGTCTGAGAATGAACGGGAAATTTTATAATACGCTCTGAGAGCGATGACAGTGAACACAAATGTTGTTCGGAAGAAGATAATATTGATTCATACAAGGCATAAAGGGTTGATGTGTCCGTAAGACCAGACAGTTCACAGATAAATTTCGGATAGAAGCTTTTTAAGAAATGAAAAAAAATGTTCATGGATTATGACTTCTCAGCTATTCAAATGTTGATATGTTGTTACAAGAACATGAATGATTCAAGATTTATTCTAAATTGCTTTACAGTTTAGTTTCACCGTAAGAGTATGTTTCAAAGAAAATATTTATTTATTATCACGATATTTGTGCATGATATTACTTGTTGAGCAATTGAATGTTCATTTTTGCTTTGTTATAAATGTTTTCAGTTAACCAAGATCGTATAGAAGGATCGGGTAAGGGAAAGGAAAAGTTGTGGAATAACTGAAATGTTATATAATAGATAGTTTTTATGTTGTAAATATTTAATTATCATGTAATAAATACTTAAAGGTCATCGTACCTGGGATAGTAAGACTATGTAATAACTTGTATCATATGATGTTGAATGTTAGTTAACGTAGAGCACTGAATACAAGTTTCAAGTCTCAAATTTGGGGGCGTCACAGTTTTTACTATCGCTATACATGTATAGCGACACTTTTCATGTGGAAATATCAAAAAGTCATGTGAAAATATTAATTTCCATAATTTATTGCAACCTAGAACTTTCGCCAGAAGAAATTTCTTGCAGCTCTAAAAGGACTACCAAACCAACTATTACCCTCATTTTGCTTCTTTATATAGTAATAGATTTTAATCAACTAGATAAAGAACCAGTTAAATCTTAAAAGTCTATGTGCCTGCTTTTAAAACGTCAAGCAAAAATAAATGGAGGGAGTGCCACTTTCACTCTCTTTCATATCCATTATCCATATTGGGATCAAAGATATAGCTTATCCCTTTGGGAATATGTGAGAGACTTGAATGGCGATTTTGCAAATGATATTGAATGGGATAATTTAAATAGGTACGCTAATGGTCAAGAAAAATACAATATATTGATTACAAAACTTTCCTAGCACATTCATTTTCTATACAGATGCATACATTTACAAGAGATATTATGGTAAATATTGTTGGAGACATTGTTTTAAATGTTGAAGCGTAACAGGCTTTGATACAAAGGAGTCCATACCGTTTGCGTAGCACTCATCTGCACTCTCTGACAAAGAGTTTGCTGTCATCTGCATTCATACCATCTAGCTTTGTTAGCCTTGGTATTACTAGTTTACAAGTAATACTAGTAAAGGATTCTTAATTACTCGTATTTTAGGAGTAGTAACAATGCATAAATTGGTAATCATTCCCGATCATAACTAAATGAGTGGTGATTGGATAATTAAGGCCTATGTTACACGAACTCTTCACTTTTTCTTAAAGTAAATAAGGGAATACTGTAAAAAATTGGCAAAATTAAAGAGTACCCGCGTCGGACTCTTCAAAATATCACTCCATCTGATTAATATCTAATGCAACTAATACTCCAAATATTGGATATCTAAGAAGATGAATAAAAACCAGATATTTAATTCCTTAGCTTTAGCATTCAAATATCCTATTCCATTTTAAGATATCAAATATTTGATTTGCTATTTCATTTTCAAAAGTAAGAAACATCCTTAACTTTGTGAATTGTGATTTAGTGCATTATAAAAGTCTAGTTCATATTTCTCTAAAACCCTAACAGTCCAAGTCTTGGAAACTTGAATCATATTGCTTTGACTTTGTATCATCTTTTCGTTATATATAAGAAATATGAATGATTATATCGTCAAGGTAACCAACCCAATGAACAACTACGAGCATTAATGACACCAGACTAGAAATAACAAAAGCAAAATGAATGAAAGAAACATAATATCTTGAAAAGCTATTGTATGCACCAATTCTAGGGATCCGGATTCCATGAATTTGTCACATTCCTTAACCACTATGAACTTTTATAGCTTTTTGTTGCATTAGTTATAGCACATGGTGCATTTGTGATGGCCCACAAACAAGTCGCTAGAGTTAAAATGCAACATTTGCTAAATGCAGCAAAAATTTACAAACTTCAGAGTGGTCAAGGATGTGGCAACTTCAGAGAATCCAAATCCCAATTCCAGCGGTAATAAAAGTTCAAGTGCTTACTGCAATTATAGGAATCCGCTTTCTTGGCAGTTCATAGTCTTCACCAATTTGTAATGAATTTGAAGGAGAAACATGACACTTCACCCCAGCCCTAGATGCTGCTTCCCAATTGCCAGTTTCCTCAAAAGAACGGATTAGTCTTGTGGCCTGAAGGCCATCCATAACCGGCATGAATACATCCTGCAGTATTTACACAATTAGAACCAACCTGTAAGGTGGCTAAGTTGGTTAGACGGGTCAATAATGTCTTTTATTTTTATTAATTAACGGTAAGGTAGTATTTTCCATTTCTCTTCATTTTTTCAGTGTGTTACTCTAGTAGCAGTCTGTTAGCAGTCACATGGCTGAGCTTGAGCAAATCTAGGAACTTGTGAATTGGAGTATATGTACTGAGCTCATGGTGTAAAGTGGGTATGACTGAAATATGAAATTGTTCCTTTCTAAACTCGTTGTTTCCGTCTGATCCTTCCTCCATTTCTACTCCCTCCTTCTGATTCTATCTAACTCTTTCCTTATTCCTTGTGAATTGTTGTTGCTGCTTGCTTAAGTAACAATTGAACTTATCAGCTTGTTACAATATGTATCAAAGCCACTAACTTTTCCAACCATGGCCAATAACACACAGAGAATCACTAAATTGGAAGGTTTTGTCGGTGAACAGGCTGACTCTATCCAGAGGCTGCAGACCCAATTGAATGATTTTGTCAGCAGTTTGAAGTTGGATTTCGAGGAGAGGTTGAATCAGAAGATGGAGCAAATGATGAAGGGTTTTGATGCTTTGCTCTCAGTTAGGCTACCTCCTCCTCCAAATAACACAGGTAATTCACAAACTCATGCTGGTTCAGTTCTAGGGACTTTTAAAAATCTAAATCATGATGACAAGAGTACCCCTAGCATATTCAAATCAATTAAGTTTGAATTTTCCAGATTTAATGGTAGTAATCCCAGGTCATGGATCCGAAAATGCAATAAACTGTTTCCTCACCATTCAGTGGTTGATAATCACAAACTTTACTTGGCCACCATGAATTTGGAAGGGGAGCCTGAAGAATGGTATGCTGGGTTTGTGCAAGGGGGTCCAGATTTGACTTGGGATGGGTTTGTGGAAGAGATTGTTGCTAGGTTCAGTCCAGAGAACCAGATGAACCCTATAGGGGAACTAAAAAATGTGCAGCAGTTGGGGACTGTGGATGAGTATAGGAAGAAGTTTGAAGAATTAAAGGGTTGGTCCTTGATTAGGAACCCCTCTTTGAATGAAACTTTTTTTATGGACTGTTTCTTGGGGGACTTAAAGAGGAAATAAGGTTGGGCATTCAAGAGTTGAAGTTGCAATCCCTCAAAGAGGTAATTAGAATGGCTAAAGTTGAAGAAGCAAAGCTAGAAGCATGGGTTAAAAGGAGCAGAATGGGATTTAAAATGGGGATGTCTGGTAGCCAACAGAAACCCAGTTTTGTGTTGGGAAATAAACCAATAGGAGCTGGTATACCTGGAGTGACTAATACTGCTTTGCATAATATGGAGTTTGGGAAGAATTTGCCTATCAAAAGACTAACTAGGGAACAAATTGCAGAAAAGAGGAGAAAGAAATTGTGCTATTCTTATGATGAGCCTTACATTGTGGGTCACAAATGCAAGAAACCCCACCTATTTTTGATGTTACCTTCTCAAGTGGACTGTGACACTGAAGAAGGGGGAGAGTGCTGTGAAGAGGAGAAACCTCCAGATGACAATGAATGTAAGATCCATGAGGCTAACATTACATTACATGCCTTGTCTGGACACAAGGTAAATAACACCATCCGGATTGTGGGATTGACAAATGGAAAATGTTTAAGGATATTGATTGATAGTGGTAGTACAAACAATTTTTTAGATCCCCAAGCTGCTAAGAGAATCAGGGCTCCTACCCAAGACACTAAACCTATGACGGTCTCGGTAGCAGATGGGTTTAAGGTGGACAGTATGCAGGAATGCACCCAGTTGTTATGGTCAGCCCAAGGGGAGTCCTTTGTTACTGATTTCAGGACCTTGCCCTTAGGTGGAATAGATGTTTTCCTGGGGGTGCAATGGCTCAAGCACTTCAATCCAGTTACTTTTGATTTTGATCATCTCCAATTGTCATTCACCAAGGATAATAAGGAAGTTGTGCTCAAAGGTGAATCAGATTCAACTACTCCCACCATTCAGCTAATGTCTTCTGGGGAGTTCCAACAAGCTTTGAATACAGCCCCACATAGTTATTTTTGTTACCTCTTTGGGATGAGCTCCAATAATCCAAATAATGAAGACCAACCTACTAGCAAAAGGGGGCAGCCACAAGTGATGGGGAAAATAGGGATAGCTCCCAACTGGACTCCTTGTTGCAGAGTTTTTCTGAGGTATTTAAGGAGTTACAAGGGTTGCCACCAGATAGAACTCATAATCACCATATCAATCTAAAAGAGGGTAACCAACCAATTAACCTTCGACCATATAGATATCCTCATGTGCAAAAGGAAGAGATTGAGAAGATTGTAAATGAAATGTTGGTTTCTGGAATAATTCAGCCAAGTACAAGTCCTTATGCATTTCCAGTACTATTAGTAAAGAAGCAGGATGGAACATGGAGAATGTGTGTAGATTACAGATCTTTGAATGAGATGACAGTTAAAGATAAGTTCCCCATTCCTGCTATTGATGAGCTCTTAGATGAATTGCATGGCTCTAAATGGTACTCCAAGTTGGACCTCAGGTCTGGTTATCACCAAATTAAGGTACACCCCCAGAAATTCCTAAAACTGCCTTTAGAACACACACTGAGCATTTTGAATTCCTAGTGATGCCTTTTGGGCTCACTAATGCCCCAACCACTTTTCAATCCTTAATGAATCAAATTTTTAAGCCCTATTTGAGGAAGTTTATCCTAGTCTTCTTTGATGACATCCTAGTGTATAGTTCCAGCTATGAGGAACACCTTAAACATCTGCAAATGACTCTACAGCTGCTTAAGGACAACTCTTTATGTGCAAAAAGAAGCAAGTGCCTATTTGGTACAAAACAGGTCCAATACCTTGGACACATTATCACCTAGAAGGGAGTCTCCACTAACCCTGAGAAGATCAGTTGTATGAAAGAATGGCCAATGCCTCAGAACATTAAGAGTTTGAGGGGCTTCTTAGGCCTAACTAGCTACTACAGAAGGTTCATTAAGAACTATGGTCTTATTAGCAAACCTTTGACTGATTTACTAAAAAAAAATCCCATTGGAATGAGGGTGTTACTGTTGCTTTTTTAGCTTTGAAGGATGCTATGGTGGAAGCACCAGTCCTAGCTATGCCCAATTTCAATTTATCATTTACTTTAGAAACTGATGCTTCTTATTATGGGTTGGGAGCAATTTTGATGCAACAAAGTAGGCCTATAGCTTACTTAAGCAAAGTTATATCACCTAAACATTTGGGATGGTCCACATATGAGAAGGAATTAATGGATGTGGTTTATGCTG
>JADPQE010000144.1:0-20001 GCA_016801055.1 Panax notoginseng | reverse complement strand
ATTATTTAACAGTTTTCTAAAAATCCCCGCCTAGGTCCGCCTAGGCCCCGTTTAGGCGCTAGGCCCTCCCTTGGCGCCTCGCCTAGGTGCTAAGCCCCCTAACACCTCACCTAGGTCAAGGCGGCAAAAAAATCCCTCTAAGAAATTAGGCGGGGTCTAGGCGGAGAGTTTTTTTATTTTATTTTAATAACTACCTAAACCAGATCTTGATATATTTATTTTTTTAATGATTTATCATATTCATAATACAGATTGTAGCCTATCAAATCACAACAAGAAGTGAACAATATCAATTCAAAATGGATAATTTTATTATAGTTATAATTTTTGAATTTGTACCAACTTTAAATTATATAAATGATGATACATTTGTAATATTTAGTTTAATTCAATATAATTCTTAAATTTATGTTTAGTTTCTTAAATTTTAATATTGAATTAAATTCTTGTAATTTTAAATTTTATTATTTAATAGGAATCTTGTTTATGAATAAAATTAATACGTTAAAAATATGTTTGAACTTTGAATAATTGCATGTTTGTGTTTGAATTTTGACATTAACAATATGAATGTGTTTTAATTTTGACATTAACAATATGAATGTGTTTGAACTTTAAGCAAATGTTTTTATTATCTTTTTTATAGGGTGGGTGGCGTAGGGGGTAGGGGGTAGGGGGTAGGGGGTAGGGGGTGGGGGCGGGTGGGGCGGGGTGGGGCGTAAGGGGTGTATACATAATCACATAATATATATTTTTTTGGTGGGGGTGGGGGTTGGGGTGGGGGTGGGTAGGGGTGGGGTGGGGTGGGTTGTTGAGCTTCTTGAATATGTAAATATGGGTGGAAAGAACTTTTGATTTGGATTTGAAATAAAATATGGGTCGAAAAATAGTTAACTGGGTTGGAACTATATTTCTTTTTAAAAATATGGTTCCAAACTTTAACCAACCCAAATAAATAAATACTCCCTCCTATTCATATTAAATGTCTTTTTAGAGTTGAGCACACTTATTAAGAAATAACACAAAATGTCTTTTGTATCCCTAATTAATTATTTCTCTCTCCACAATGGTCCATGAAATTGCATTTACTAAGCATATTAAATGGAGGGGTAAATTAGGAAAAAATAGTATAATATTGCATAGGGATTCCAAAACGACACTTATATAGAATAAAATGAAACTCTCTAAAAAGACATTTAATATGAATAGGAGGAAGTATAGTTAACCAACCCATTTGGTTCCAGTTAATATGGGTTGACCCAACAGTTAACCAACTATATTGTCAGGTCTACCCACAAATATCTCTGATGTTGACATTATTAATACTATATAATATATATATATATAATGATATCAAATAACTAACAATAGTTCATATTATTTAGTCCAAATGATGAGTTAACCATAAAGTTAAGGTCAAAATAATAACTAACAGTCATGTATTATAATTAATAGTAGTACTAATTTACTTATAATTAAAAAATTCACAATCATTATTTTTCATGTTTGATAAATTTCTTTCTTTCAGTGAAATATGTACTTGCAAAAAAATAAAAGAAAAGGATATGATATAATTAATAGAAATGAATGATATGGAAAAAAAATAAAGCCAAACAGGAAACATAACAAGTTAAGAACCAGTCTAGTCTACCTCAGCCAGTGGGTACTCGTATATATATTAAAAGTTATAAACCCAACAGAAAAAAAACATGCTTCAGCAGTAGCTAACCAAAAAATAAAAATAAAAATAAAAATAAAAGCCAACAGTGATTGAAGTCACTGAACATGCTTCAACAGGCTCGGTATAAAGAAAAAAAAAGCACGATCAAGCCAGTAGCCAAGCTCGAAGCAGAAAAGGGGAAGGAAAAAAAATACCTGCCGAACTGCCTGCTCGACGTCGACTCCTCGAACGATTCGTTCGCTGCCGACTGCTGATCGACTCTCTTGGTCAATCGCGACTCTCTGTCGTAGCCTTTCGAAGTGCCAGTCTCTGTCGTGACTCTTCTCTCTGTCTCTGATCTAATCGTTCGCTGTCTCTCTCTGTTTTCTCTCGAGCTCGACTCGATCGATCTATTGTTTGATGCCGATCTGTTCGACTAGTTTGATTTTCTTCCCGTGCAACGTCGTTTTTTTAACCCAGTTCAGTTTTGGGTCGATCCATACCCGTCGAAACCAAGTCGGTCGATTTCCCTGTTAGTCGTCGCCGCGGCGTCCCAGGCGACGACTTTTTTTCCTGGTCGCTTGCCTTTCCGCCATCGACCAAGTCAGTCGTTCGCCTTGATTGAAACTTACCGCCTGGACGACTTGGCGACGCCTTAACAACTATGTTTGAAATATGATGGATCAGTTTTCTCACAATCTCTTTTTTTTTTCCTACCATTTTCTTTTTTGGACATAGATTCTAGTCAAACAATTGAAGTAGGCAAAAAACACTTTTACCCCACTGTGGTTGTAGTGTTTTAAGCAATTAGTCACTGTGCTTTTAAAATATTCAATTAGCCCACTGTACTTTTCAGTGTTCTAAAAATTCCCGCCTAGGTGTTAGGCCCCTCCTTGGCGCCTCGCCTAGGTGTTAGGCCCCCCTGACACCTCACCTAGACCCAAAACAGCAAAAAAATCCCTCTAGAAAATTAGGCAAAGAGTTTTTTTATTTTATTTTAATAACTATCCAAACCAGATCTTGATAGATTTATTTTTCTAATGATTTACCATATCATAATACAGATTGTAGCATATCAAATCACAACAAGAAATGAACAATATCAAGTCAAAATGGATAATTTTATTATAGTTATAATTTTTTGAACTTGTACCAACTTTAAATTATATAAATGATACATTTGTAAATTTAATTCAATATAATTCTTAAATTTATGTTTAGTTTCTTAAGTTTTAATATTGAATTAAATTCTTGAAATTTTAAATTTTATTATTTAATAGCAATCTTGTTTATGAATAAAACTAATAGGTTAAAAATATGTTTGAACTTAGAACATGCTTGTGTTTGAACTTTGACATTAACAATATGGATATGTGTTTGAACTTCAAGCAAATGCCTTTATTATCTTTATTATAGGTTGTTTTGTTTTATATTATTGTTTTGTTTGGATAAATGTTAGATAAAATATTAAAGTTGGCTTAAAATAAAAAATCTCGCATAGGCCTCGCCTAGCCTAGGCCCCCTAGGCGCTAGGCCTCCTCTGGCCGTCCGCCTCCCGCCTAACGCCTTTTAGAACATTGGTACTTTTTAAAAATGTTCAATCAAGCCATTCCGTCTAATTTGACTAATAAACGTTAAAAAATTGGACCAATTTTCCTACGTGGATTTTGAAATAAATAAATAAATAAAGTTATTTCTAACGTGACAAGCCAGTCAGCCAAATTCTTAATACTATTGAGTCACTGCACTTTAAAAAAATGTAATTGACCCACTGTGGTTTTAAAAATATTTTTATGTTTTATTTTAAAAATAAAAATACTTTTATGTTTTAAAATACTTATAAAAATATTTTATGTTTTATTTTCTTTCTTTTTCTTTACCTAAATATTTATAATTTGTATAAATACAAATAGAAAACCCAAATTAAAATAAAAAATCCGGCAGAGTCTTATGTGGCAACAAAATAAATTTTTAATGGATTTTCTTCATAATTTTTTCTTCTCAAACAAAAAAATAAAATAATAAATCATTATGTGGTAAAAAATAATAATTAAAATAATAATAAAATTAAAATAAATATTTTAATTCATTTTTTCTTTTCCTTATATCTTTTCCTTTCTTTTAATAATTATTTTTATTTTAAAAATTAATTCCAAATAATACAAATAATATATCAAAATTTTTGTATCAATGAGATCTGTTACAACATTACATTAATTTCAACAAAAAATAAAAATAAAAAAATCATTAATTAAAACTTCTTTTTCCCCAATTTTCCTCTTCTTATCACATTCCTTTTTCCTACTACTTCAATGCCCACTTGAAAAACCTAGCAACACCGAAACGAAAACTCAAATTTTTCTTGCTTATTCTCCCCGATTTTCTATAGAAAATGAAGAATTCCCATTTGGGTTCTCGTATTCGGCTCCGTACACTTCTCTCTATGTTCTCTGTTTTTCTCTCTTTGGTTCACTCTCAGTCCGATGATGCTTCAGTAATGCAGGCTTTGAAAGAAGCCATTAACCCACCGACTTCACTCGGCTAGACAGACTCGAAACCCTATAAATGGGAACACGTCCAGTGCTCCCCAAACAATCAGATTACTAGGATCCAAATTGGGAATCAAACGCTTTTTCTGTTTAGTTTCTTCGGCCTAGGTCGGAAGGGAAGGGCTAGGCCCCTTTCTCTTCATGCCCACCTCCTCTCTTCTCCGACTTCTTCTCATATCTCTCTCTAACCTTTGCGAAGATCCGGTTCCCATTCTATGTTTACAGGCTTGATTTTGGCCGGAAAAAATGGGGGATGATTGAATCCCTGGTGATTATTTTGATTATTTGTATTATTTAGAATTAAAATAATTAAAAGAAAGGAAAAGAATATAAATTAAAAAATGAATTAATTTTTTTTTTAATTTTATTATTATTTTAATTATTTTTTGCCACATAATCAATGATTTTATTTTATTATTTTTTTTGTGTTGCCACATCAGAAAATAATGATTTTTTGATTTATTTTTTTTCAATGTCACGTGTAATTATTTGACGTCCGTCTAAGAAATTGGACGGAATGACTTAATTGAACATTTTTAAAAATTACAGTGAGCTAATTGAATATTTTAAAAGCATACACTATAACCATAGTGAGGTAAAAGTGTTTTTTGCCAATTGAAGTAGAAGAATGTTGTCACTATTCTATTGTTCCTCAAGCCAGTACCATCCTTGAGAACCAGTTCATTTTTTTTATTTGGGTTGATGTGGCGTTACCTGTTACAAACTTGAAGTCTTGAACCATGCCATGGCATAGTTTGATTGTGCCATTCAGAGAGTTAGATTCTCTCACGAAAGCGCTTGTTAGTTTTTTTTCCGCCATGTTACTTTCAAGGATTTTATTTGAATAATCTTATTAGTTTAGTAGGTATGCATTGTGGTTCTTTGACGAATGTGTTCTTTAAACTTAAGCATCTTTAGGTATCCTTCCAGTTGGTTCTTTAGCTGTTTGTCCCTTAACAACATGTTTTGTACAAAATGCCAGTGCTCTGTCTTGTATACCTACATATTTGACCATAGATAATTCATTCTGCCGTCAATGTTTATATATTTGGTGTAAACCATCCTGTCCCTGTTTTTATTTACCAGAACTGATAAAAGCTTCTTTTTGGAATTGGAGAACAGGATCCATACAAAGGAGGATTCTGTGGAACTTCAGCATTCTCTCTTTGACCGCCTTTGTCCTTTGCTTATTATCAGACTCCTTCCTCTTAGAGTTTTTGATGACCTCAAATCTTCGCTCGTGTATGGTGAATTTCTTGAAGAGCACATGATGCATGGTATCTTAGTTTGCCTTTTGTTCTTTGTTGGGTTTTTGTTTTGTGCTTTTGTTGTTTTGTTCTTCATCCTGATGGATATTTTGTTGTGAGCAAAGTTCCATATCGAGCAATCAAGCCTTGAGACTCTATATAACCCTGGGAGCTTACTCTACTCATTTACGATTTGTTTTGAGTTGGATGCCTTCAGCATGCTATCAAAGCTGACTATATAATTCATGTGATAGGCTTAATGGCCCACATGCTACACGTCACCCAATATAAATTATCAACTTGCTTGGCTCAAAATTATGGCACCCATGAGGGGCCTGTTGAGATACAAAGGTCCAAATGAGGCAATCTACGCCACAAGACTTGCTATGTAATCCTGAGAAGTGAGAGGTTACTCCATTCATTGGCAATTAGTTTTAGGTTAGATACTTGCACTTATATAATTAACAATGTAAAGAACATCATCCTTCTATGCTATTTTCTCTTCTTCTTTTTTTGCATTTCTTTCTTTCTGTCTATGTGAATAGTTGACCACTGGGTTTGGCTTCCCTCTAGCCACAGGGAATTATCACCCTCCAGCCCTTTTGTTGGGCTTGTTTACATTTCAACAGGGGTTTACTTGGCTTGGCCTTCTTGTCAAATGTCTTCAACCTTTACCTTTATGTTTCTGTTTATAAGCAACTTTGTATGTTCTTGTATTTCCATTTAACTTGAAGAGACTAATTGTCATTGGGTGACAATGGAGAATGCAAAATTTGTTACATGTCTGCATCTTACTTTTCATTTTGCATGTGGCAATTCCAGATTATAGATATTTCAACAGCAGAGATAAGGAGTGTGTTGCTGCACTCCTTCTGAACAGGTTGGTTGACAAGAATCGTTTGGATCAGGCTTCCATTTCTGGAATCAGAATCAAATGTTTTTCTCTTTCAGGGCATTCAACAAGTTTGAATTTGAAGATGTTCGGAAACTTGCGGCTGAGCTCTGTGGGCGTATTCATCCGCATGTAAGCAGTAACTTTTATAGAACTTATTCAACGCTTAGGGACCCCTCTCATCCTCTATTGGGGGGAGGTGCAGGGATCAAATCTCGTTAGGGACTCAATGGAGAACATATTATCTTCAACAAGATATCTCCAATAGCTATGGTTCAAAGTCGCGGTAGCATTCTAGGTTTTAGAATCATTTTTTTTACTCGATATGAGTTTCGGTTTGGTATCGGGTAATATGCACATTATGCTAGTTAGGAGGTTCAATTTTTTAATTTTTTTCAAAAAGAATTATGAAAAATTCTAAATAATAAGAACAAGATGGATCAATTAGATAAGCACAAAAACACCATCTAGTTATTGCATAATAATTTTTTTAAGGCATAAAAAGTATTGTCCAAATGATAATAGAGGTAGACTTGTCTAATTCTATATTGTACAATAATTTTTTAAGACACTATAAAAAGTACATAAACACAATAAAATAAATCAACCCTCATCCTAATTCTCCTCTATATCATCTCCTTGTTATTCGTTAATAGTTATTATTACCTTTCATCATCGCCTTCTTGTTATTCAGTAATAGTTATTATTACCTTTTGATAAGTTAGTATGTACATATACTTATTAATTTATTAATATTTATTATCATTACTATTTGATAAGTTAATGTGTAAATATTTATATTTTATTTATTATTTATTCTTATATTACCCCCATTATGCCATTATTTCTCCCCGTTACAACGAAATTCCGCCTGTACACAAAAATTACATTGATAATGCTTGAAACTACGATTCTTCTCTTGTTAGTGGAGAGCCGTGAGTAACGAAAACAAACCAAGTCGATATTTCGACTCTTAAATCATGCCAATAACCTGAATTTACCTACGTTTACGGATATATATATATATATATATATATATATATATATATATATATATATATATATATATGGGATTAATGAAGTTTCACAACTATGCAGACTCCCAAATGTACACAGTGTAAGATCGTAGAGTTGAGTCACTATACGATCGTAGAGTTAAGTCACTCTACGATCTGAGTTTTCACTCTACGTATCTACGGTAGTAAAGTGACTACTCTACTATCAGTTAGTGACTACTCTATAATCGTAAACTGTGTGCATTTGGAACTTGCACAGTTGTGCAACTCTATTTTTTCATATATATATATATATATATATATATATATATATTATATATATATATATATATGGGTCTCCATCCGTAACAACCTGTTGCTGGAAGTACTTTTTCAGCACCAACATCTAACACCGTTCATCATGATATCCAAGGGTTGTAATTAAATAGGACTTCGACCCTGCTGCTAGGAGTAACGACAAACCTATTCTCTTATGGCGTCTCGAGAAATTATTGCAGTGCCTTCCAATTAAAAATTCATTGCCGCTAGACAAAACATTATCTTTTTGCCATACCGCTAGACCCTCTAGCGGCAGGTTGGTTAAATACCCTAAAAGAGCGGAACCCCATGAATTCGTAACACAATCTTCCAGGTTGGTCTCAAAACGCATATACTTAGGGTGGATAATATTTTTGGACCTAGTAGGGAATAATATTGCCCCAGACAACCAAAGAATTTAGGCCTTTGTGTATCGACCTACAACTTCCTTACCAGCTCTAGAAGGGCAATCTGAAAAATGTTCGTGCAGTCAGACCAGTGAAATATAACCTCTTTTTTTGGATTCCCGATATTCAACAGCTAGTTCAAGCCCAAACAATCCCAAAAATGAGACACTGTGGTGTCAGATAGGGGGACAAGTTAACCACCATCGACAACCCAAAAATGAAATGGACATCCTCTAGGGCTATTGTTATTTCCCCAATTTAGGTGAAAACTATTGGTCTCCAACAGTCATCTCTCCACCAGGGCGAACACGAGACCAAGATCAGTTTGGTGTACAACTGCCGCGAGTTTAAACTTTAAAAACCCAAAAACCACACTTATCTAGAAGAATTTTTTGGATTTTTGTTAAGTTACATTTTTCGTATATTTATTCAGTTAATTGGGATAATGTTAGATTTTCCCTATCTTTACCCTTATATACATCCTCGAACACATGATTTATTTGGTCATACAAAACACTTTGATCAATTGACCCGAGATTCCACCTGTCCATCTTTGACCTAAAGAAAAACAACATAAAACCATTTTGTACCAATTTAATAACTATGTAAAACAATTATATCCCAATTTTACACGGCTGTTTAACAATAATTTAAAATACAATTTACGAAGTTTATATAGTCACTATTATTACCAATAAATCATCACATGCATATATTGACCCCAAAACATAATTCACTAATTTAACAACAATAAAACACAAATATATCTTAATTATTATCGACAACCATTTAACAAAAAACAATTTACAAATTTTATATAGTCAATATTTCAAGAAAAAATAACATGCATATATTTACCCAAAAACATAAATCATTAATTTTTGACAAAATTCACATGCATATATGTATACAAAGACATGGTTGCTAATTTTCTGTAAGAAAATTTTCAAAATAGATCACAATATTTATTTTTTTTAAAAAATTGTAGAAATAATCCTACAACAATTTTACGTGGTTGCACCGTTAAGAATTTGAAAAATCCTTGCACTCTGTTGAAGTAGCGGCAGGAAGAGTCTCTTCCCTCTTCTTTCTCTCTTCCTCTCGGCAACCAAAGAAAACAAAGACTACCAGCAACCGGTTGCTACACGACTATCAGATCTGATTTAACCTGCCGCTAGAGGGTATAGCGGAATGGAAAAACGACAATGTTTTGTCTAGTGGCAATGAATTTTTAATTGGAGGGCACTGTCGGGCCACCTGAAAGAATAGGACTGCCGCTACTCCTTCTAGCGGCAGGGTCGAAGTCCTATTTAATCCCAGCCCTTGGATATCACGATGAACGGTGTTAGATGTGGTTGCTGGAATAGTATTTCTAGCAAACGGTTGCTAAGGATAAATACCCTATATATATTTATGTACATACATATATAGGGTAGTGATCCATAGCAAACAGTTGTTATTGACACTATTCTAGCAAACAGATCTTACACTGTTAATTCAGAGATCCAACAGCCCAAAGAGGATTTTTTTTATTGGCCGCTACTCTTAGTAGCCGCTACTTTTAGTAGCCGCTTGATTTTATTTTTTTTGTTAGCCACTACTCTTGGTAGCAGCTATTTTTATTTTTTTTCTGGCCTTTACTAATATTAGAGGCCAAGAGAAATGTCTAAAATACCTCCATCTTAGTTAGATTAAATGGTTTCAATGTATAAAATATTTGTATAAATAATTTCTATTTATTTTTATAAATAATTTCTTAAGTAATAAATTTTAAAATTGTCAATTATATTCAATGTATTTTGTATGAATAATTTTTAAGTAATAAAATTTAACATTGTCAACTATATTTAATGTATTTTTTTTTATAAATAATTTTTAATGTAATATAATTTAACGTTGTCAATTATTGTCACAATTTGATTATTTAAAATTTAAACTCCATATTGTAATACAACTTGGAATTACCTTACAAATTAATGCATTGTAACTATTTAAATCTAACTAAGGTGCTGTTTGTTTACCTCTTAAGAGATTTTAATAGACCACATCTTATTCGTTAAGAGGATAAATGTTGTTTTTTTTTTACCTCTGAATGCCTCTAAATGGTTGAGATAAAAAATCAAATCTAAATTATTCAGACATGCCTTTTAATGACTTTGTTATTTTTTATACACAAATACCCTCTTCAATATTATCAAATTTTCAATATTACCATACCACCACCACCACCAGATCAAATCTTCAATATCACCATACAACCAAATCAGATCTGCTGGGGGAGGAGGGGAGGGGAGGGGGAGGCGGGAGGAGGGGCAGGGGGAGTAAGGAGGAGGTGGGTTGGGCGGGGGGCGGGGGGCGGGGGGCGGTGGGAGGAGGGAGGAGGTGGGTGGGGCAGGGGAGGGGAGGAAGGAGAGGGGTGGGTGAGGCGAGGGAGGAGGGAGGAGGGGAGAAGGAAGGAGGGAGGAGGAGGGGCGGGGATGGCCCGGAGGGGAGAGGGGAGAGGGGAGAAGGGAGAAGGGTTAAAATAGTAAAAATATGTTATTCAGACGTTTTAAAAAAATAATTATCAAACAACATTTTTTCATTTAGATACAATTCTATTCAGATACTCTATATTATTCAGATGTCTAAACTATTCAGATCTTAACAACTAATTTTATCAAACAACCTAAGATGGGTTGTTTAAGACATTTCTCCTGACCTCTACTCTTAGAGGCTAGCAAAAAAACAAATTCTCTAGCCCCTACTAAGAGTAGCGGCCAACAAAAAAAGACATTCTCTAACTACTACTAATAGTAGCGGTTAGTAAAAAAAAAATTCTTTTTGGGCCGTTGGATCTCTTTATTAACGGCGTAAGATCTTTTTGCCTGGAATAGTGTCCATAGCAACCGTTTGCTATACTATAGATCACTACCCATATATATATATATATATATTATATATATATATATATATAATTATATATATATATATATATAACAGCTGCGATTATTGATGAAGTTTCACCTGGTGTAACATCTGTGGTAATAAGTGTAATGATTTTATCACTGCTTAAAATAATTTGTGTTGCATATGGTGTGATGATACCTGCAGTTGAGCACTAATGAACCGTGTCCTATCACACATTGTAATGTAGAAGTATATTATTTACAGATTTTACGTAAAACTTGATTGGTAACGAAAGCTTCTTCTAGGATAAAAGTACACGAATCAGGATGTTTTCAAAAATTTCACGTCATTAGGCTTTTGACGCGTGCCCGTCTAATTTTAAGTACACCAATACTGATGCTTAATTGCTTTCCTTTGTTTTTTAGTTTGTTTTGTTCTCTATCTCTCTATTCTCTTCTTTTTTTCCTTGGACTGTTTTCAAGGGTTTAGACGTGTATCTTAAATACAACAAAAACCAAGATTTAAGTGTTAGTTTTAAGCTTGCTTGATACAAGTATCTATTTTGATGGGGCCTGGAAATGGAAGTTGCAATCTGAGAAGGTGTTGCCCTAATTCAGTAAAGAAACACTTCTCCATCACAAGCATTTACTTTCTAACAGATCATACACCTACCACTTATTTATATCTGCCTGAGGTGAAACTCAAAGGTCATGTCTCCCTACGCCAATTCCCCTCTTTTAGAAGGGTACTTACTCTGTTTTTGTTGTCTTGGCTAGTTGGCTTCAGGTAAAGCCATCAACTCTTGCTATATTTTCTTGAACTCCTGGAAATCTTACATCTAATGCTAACAGTACTATTGTACCATGGCAATTTATTGCATTGTATGGTGTCATAATGGAACTCTTTGGACCGACTCTACCTTAACTTGTGGATTATTCTCATGCGGCTCTTCAGTTATATTATCAATGTTGCTTTTTAGTTCGTTTCTGCTGTGCTGGTATATTTTGTGATGAAGAATAACAATTGACCTCCTCAATTTTGTGTCAACTCTTCTGATATACCTGCCTTGTGATTCTACAGGTACTCTGTCCAATAATTTCCTCTAAATTGCAAAATGCTGCGAGCTCTCATGATGTTTCGACTATAAAAGCCTGTCTGTTTGCAATTTGCACATCACTTATGGTAAAAATAAAATACAATTAATCTATAAATTTTTGTATTCATATGTTCCAAGATTTCAGTTCATGCTATCTTTTATTATGATAGAAAATAGCTAATCTATAATTCTTTTGGTGTTCATATGGTCCATATATTCGGTTCATGTGATCTTTTACTATCATAATCATATCCTCGGCAGTTAATCTTTGATTGTTTCCTAATGCGATTTAGGCTAGGGGCAATATTTTAGTTTGGCATCCTGCCATACTGAAAATTAGAGAAGTACTAGAAACTGTTCTTTCGTGGCCTTCAACTGGTGGAGATGAAGGTTAGTGGTGTTTCTCTATATTTAGCTTACTACTCTCACTGATACTAATGTCATCTAATTGCGGCAAGATTACCTCTCACAGTTTCAAAAGCGCAACATGGTTGCATTGATTGTCTAGCATTTATGGTATGTACTGAACTGCAAGCTCCAGATTCATTTGGAGAATCAAGCTTGGATGAAACTCACGTTACTGGAAATAACAGTTATTCAGGTTGTATTTTATTCTGCATTTATGAAACGTATAGTGTAGTTATTGGAGCTCAGCTGACCTTAATGATACAGATAAAGGGAATACTTCCACTAGAAGTACAGTTCACACTTATGTGATCCGTCAATTAACATGCGATCAGAATGAATACATTTCCTCCTCAAAAATGATTGTGAAAAGCCATATGTTTGAGGCAACACTGGCTAGCTCATTTCGCTTGTGCATGGCTAATGTCCTCATCAGTGCTTGTCAGAAGATCTCAGACTTTGGAAGAAAACCTTTTGCTCAGAAAACTCTACCACAAATAATTCGTTCTGTTGGGGTATGTTGATTACGATGCCTTTATTAGGATATAGTCTTGCGGAGATACTAAGATTAGGGCAAAACTCCTCCATGCTGCCTGGTTACTTCTTGAAGAATTACTTTTCACTAATCTTTAACGGTGTATGCAGGTGATGAATGATTCAGAGATCAGAGCCGCATGCATCCAGATTCTCTTCTCAGCCGTGTACCATTTGAAGTCTGTTATTATTCCGTACTCTTCTGATCTTCTCAAAGTTTCTGTTAAATCTCTTAAAGAAGGGTCAGAAAAGGTATCAAGTTAATAGACCCCATACGATCTAAAACATAACTATGCAATTTGTTTTCAGTCTCTTGAGATAAACCACCAAAAAAAAAGAAGAAAAAAATAAAAAAAGAAGCACCAAGTGGATTAGGATAGCGGATAGCGGATAGCCTGCACATATGTACTTATTTGGTACATTTGAAATTTTTATATGCATTTCAGGTTGTTTTTAAGGCTGTCCTAGAAGATTTGTATTTTAGATAAATAATTTCCAGGACTACGCCTTTTTTCTTCCCTTGGACCTTTCCAGTTCAAGAGTATATTTCATATACTGCTGGTAACAGGGCCTAATGGACTTCATGATCGCATTGCTTAATCTCAAATCTACGTTCCTGTTAGGATTTACTTCGATTCTCCTCCTCCTCCATCCGTTTTTCCTTTTTCAGGAACTATGTTGCTACTTAATGCTTATGTCACAATGAAGTTGTGAATATTAAAATGGTAGCTAGATTGTTATACATGCAGCACTCAATCATGAATGCTTGCGACAGGGTTCTTAGTATCAAATTTCATGTTGTTGGCTTTGCAAAATTCTACATGTTAAACTTATTTTTGCAAATGACTTGCTATCTCTTGGCAGGAAAAGATGGCTGGTGCAAAGTTAATGGCATCTCTTATGGCAAGTGATGACTTGGTTGTTGAAAGTATTTCTATGGGGTTATTAGAAGCAAGAAAATTACTTTCAAGTATTTCATCATCAACGGATACTTCACCAGACTTGCGGCTAGTATGCCAAAAATTGCTTCTATGTTCGACTTCTCTGTAAATTGATGTCTTTATAATTTTCCTCTCTCGGTTCAGTCCTATTGTTTTTGTAATTGTGTAGCTAATATCTTCAATGTAAAGTATGGGGTATAATATAACAAACTACAGCAGCTGGTAGCGTTTGCTCGTTACAGCTTGAAACATCCTAATTATTAACCAGTTTTTCTTTGGCGTGATTAAACTTTTCCTTACCTAATTAGCCTCTAAGTAGGCTTTTCAATGGAAATTAGTTTAAATGCATTTTGATCCACACTTTTGTAGTATAGAACAACTTGTAAGTTTGTCAAAATCAATAAGTTGGTCAAAACCAATTTATAAGTAGCTTTTTTTTTCTTATTTTATCATTTGAGTGACCGTGTGCGACTTATTTTTTTAACTTATAAATTGATTTTTAAATTTTGTTTTTGAGATGATGGTTTTTTTACCTCTCAAAAAATATTTAAGTCGTCATAAATTAGTAGGTTTGATCAAATATAAGGCTTGTTCTAAATTAGTAGGATTGACCAAATATAAGACTTTTTTGCTCTCTTTTTAGTAATCTTTACAATTTATTATAACTTTTAAGTCATTTCAAATTAACACTTTAATAACTTTTTTATTTAATTTAATTTTGACTTATAAGTCAAATTCGTGAAAATGCTTTTTTTTTTTTTTTTTGTAATTCCCAGTTAACGACGTACAAGTCGCATTTTAAAACGACTTATACTTGCTATTATTGGTGAATTTTGTCTCTATTACGAGTATTTGGGTAGGATGAAGAATAGAATGTGCCTCGGTGGGACAAGGCTGTAGATGACTCTTGGTGGTTGGGTTGATAAATAAAGTCAGAATCTCAAATCATCCCATTGGCTGATTTGGGGAAATTTTTTAGAAGATTTTTAGTCTACTCTATTATTATAGCATATATATATGCTGGCAAGATTGAGAGTTATTTGTTGCCTTTATTATTCGATATTTATGCTAAGATTTTTGTAAATGTAATGAAATGATCCACAGAGAAGAATTGTATAGCTCAATATCATCATTTTCGGTTCATTATTAACCACTCGGATTGGAGAGTGGGTGTTTATATTTTAAATTGACGTGTTTTAGTTAAAACTGTGTCAGTTTGTTAGATTGTCGGCAGAAAAATAGTAGTTTCAGACTGAATTTGAATCTTGACATGTCAGTGGTTTTTAACTGTAAACATTTTGCAAGTAAGTTGGTGGGCTCATCAACAATTAGGTTGAAATCTACTTCTACTAAATTCTTATACTTCTAATCGGAAAAGACTAAAAACAAGTCAAATATGCAATGACATCTCTTTTATTTTGTTTCAGTATGTTTTGAACATTGAAAAAAGTGATTTTTTTAGTTTAAGAAATTACTTGGATGAAATCCAAAGATCTTTAAAATCTGTATACTAGTCATGAATTAAATTATAGTATGTGTGTAAATCTGGTAAATTTCTTGATGAATGATCAGTTTGCTTTATTGTCATCTATTAGTTACACTTTTCTCCTTTTCATTTAAATTTTAACAAGTACAAGTGAAGTGAATATATTATATGTAGGTCAAGAACAAATCATAACTAATACCTTACATTACAAATCAAACGGTAATGCACTAATGCTCCTGTAACTTAAGTAGTCAAGTGGTAATGAAAATTGAATTCTTTATGCTTTTGTGGTATATTTGAGATGACTCACATTTGTGTTTGGTATAGTTGAGCTTAATATCTGTTGGAACTTTAGTACTTTAAAGCTATTATTTTACTTTGTTGGGTTAATGTCACATTTGAACTTTGAAAACTGAAAAGTATTGGTATTGAATAATTGCAACATGCTAATGTTGAAATATTGAAATTTCAAGAGCTATAAAATAGGTTGGTAATGAAAATATGTTAAATCAAATGGTGTTTACGTGTTTGGATTTATTGTTATATACATGCATGTGGTGTTAGTTAAGATTCTTCTCTTCTTTTCATTCATTTGGGACATTTTGTGATTCTTGTGAATATTTACCTTACCTTTTACATCTTAGTTAGCCAGAAGACCCTGATGGCTCTAATTTTAGTTGTTTACCCTTTCACACACTTTGGAGAGCCGATGCATATGTTTTCAATATGGACCAGAGCTAATGTATGCCTTTGGCTAGCTTCACTTTCCCTATTTTCACTTTTACATTTAACAAATATATATGTTTGAGATGATGTTTTAAATCTTTTTTCCTTTTCCAGGTTTCGAGATCTATTGGTGACGTATATATGAAGAAACCCGAATTCAATAGAGATCCAATTTTTCGGCAATTTGGAAACCCTGTTCCCTTGGAACGAGCTGTATTTTTTGCAGAGTCATCAATCATTTCTAGAAAGCCTAAATGATTTAACATTTAGGCTATCTCTGTGCTGTATTTTCTTTGAGACCATCTCTGTGCAAGAAAATGCCTAAATAGGAATTAATTGTAATTAGAATTTGGGAGATGGAATAGTTAGGATAAAAACTCAAACTTTCATGTCTCTGTAAATTCTAATGACCAAGTAAGCTTGTTGAGGGATCATTTTAGTTTATTTACATGTTTCATTTACTTGTTGTATATATTAATTGTTCTATCTAATTGTGTATATATTAAGTTTCAATCATTAATATGTGAGGCCATCGTCAACTAATAATCAAACTTCGATGGAAAACTACTCGATGCGAGTGCAGGGCAATATCATGATTACATTGTAAGTGGCAATCAAATATGCATGCCTCTTATATACAAGTGAAAAACTGTATATACAAGTAACCACATTGCAAGTGGCAATCAAATAGGCTTGCCTCTTGTAAAAACCTGTTTTATACCACAACTAGCTTGTATACATCAGAAAATTAACAAACAGAAAAAATAAAGCTAGCTGGTATACATCAGAAACTTAGTTTAAACTAAAACTGCATTGGATTCACAAGCATCTGGTTCAAAATTTAACAAGCAGAAAAAATAGCTATCAGAAACTTGGTTTAAATTAAAATTCCATTGGATTCACAAGCATCTGGTTCAAAGGATAAATCTACAATAGTGTGTTTAGTAACCATGACCCAAAAATACAATCTAAAGTGAGCCAAGTATCTTAACATAAAGTTCATAGTAATTTAATGTGATTCAGAATGACGGTTAAGCTAAGTACTAAATGAAAATAAGAACTAAAAATATGAGAATAATCTGCCATCCAAAAGGTCAATCCATCCTCCCCTTCAAGTTCCTCTCGGTTACTTCAGTTGGTGTACTGCAACAAACCAAACAAAGATATTGTCAATCCATCTGGAATTGTTTTTTTCAACACAGAAGAAGAAAGCAAATTACTAAGCAAAAGAGTAACCCCAAGGCAAAAGAATATCAAAACAACGTACTATACAATCCCCTCAAGGCACAACTCAAACTTAAAAAACGGTTTCTTAATTTAACTACAAAATTAACAGAACAGATTTGGAAACAGGGCCTTTTCTTTCTTTTGCTGGTTCTTGTTTCACTATTTCCTTATTTTTCATTTAATAAATATTATTGACTTTTTCCTACAGCTTGTTCTTGCTCGAATTAGTCCTTCAATTAACCCAATTAAAGCTACTATTGTGACAAGCAAGCAAACCGTGCTAAAAGTTTGAATTTATAAAAATCCAGGCTCATCGAATAGAGTTATGTTAATTTTGGTACAGAGTATCTCATTTTGATGACCGTATTTACGTATTTACACCGGGAGGACAGGCACACCTCACAGATGACCGTATTTACGAATAGAGTTCTGTTAATTTTGGTACAGAGTATCTCATTTTGAATTTATAAAAATCCAGGCTCATCGAATATAATAAAAGTTTGAATATTATATATATATATATATATATATATATATATATATATATATATATATATATATATATATATATATATATATATAATACGGATGTAAAATCCAAGCTCATCGAATAGAGTTCGACAACAGTTCATATATATGTAAATATATATATAAAAGCGAATAAACGCACCGGATATAAAATCCAGGCTCATCGATATATATATATATATATATATATATATATATATATATATATATATATATAAAGTAAACGCTCCGGATGTAAAATCCAGGCTCATCGAACAGAGTCCGCCACACAATTAATATATATAAGTATATATATATTAAAGCAAGTAAACTCTCCGGATGTAAAATCCAGGCTCATCGAACAGAGTCCGACACACAGTTAATATATATAAGTATATATATATATTAAAGCAAATAAACGCTCCAGACCGAAGTCTAGGCTCATCGAACAAAGTTCGACACACGGTTCATATATATAAGTGTATATATATATATATATATATATATATATATATATATATATATATATATATATATATATACAAACTGAAATAAAACCACGGACCGAAGTCCGGGCAAATGCGCGCAACACGACTCTCAACGTGAAGAAGGGTGTGTACAGAGATGAAGAGAAAGGCTTTAAAGTGTGTGAGAAGGCTTACAGTTGACTGCCAAAGAAGACTTCTATATCTTTAAAGTGGGTAAACACTGGCTTTTGTAGGTACAAAAGTAGCTATATATGAGCTAACAGGTGTTTAAAATGAGAAAGTACACTGTATGGGGTGAGTGCAGAGCAAATTGGGCAAGGCTTCCTCGCCGTTTTCTCTTGCAAAATGGCCACCCCAAGCCCTCTATTTATAGAGGATGGCCTGCGGCTGAGCCACATGTGTACTAGAGGCAACCCGGGTGGGCCCGGGTTTCTCAGGTCGGGCCGGGTTGTCTCGTAGTACGTGCATTCGAACACTGTAATGTCCACTCGATCTTTCAGAAGTGCAATCCGGGCATCCGATTGAGGTATACAGGACTTATTTCGGACCGCCGTTGTCGAGAGTTGTACAATGGCATATGATTAGAGTTTGTACGAAGTCATTGAAGATGGGACGATGCCCTCCGGTCTTCAAGCTTCAAATTTTATCCGTTACCCCGCACAATAGTCACTCGGGATTGATTATCATTGATTCTTGTGGGACATCGTTGCGTAGAGATGTGTATGAAATGTTGAGACGACGTGGCGTGGCATCGTGTTGGCGAGATGACGATGTTTCTCCTCACCGGTGTTATCGCCGGTCTGGGCTGATAAAGCAGACGTTGCTCAGTGCTTCGCTGAGATTGGACTGCTGCAACTGTTGAAGGTCCTCAATGTCATCTTTGAGGTGTGCCTGTCCTCCCGGTGTTATCTCCGGGTTGGTACAGAGTATCTCGTTGTGAGCGCCGAGATTGAAGCTGGTCGCATTTGAAACAAGCATTTCTGGGGTTATCGCCGAAACTACCTTCCTTGGGGTTATCACCAAGGTTGGTGGCTATTCCCATGGTTGGGACTGAGACTGGATACCTTAGGGTTATCTCTGAGATTAATCGGTCTTCTCTGATGTGTGTTCCGGTATTGGATCTGCACGCCTCGGGGTTATATCCGAGGTTGGAATTGTTACTCCCAGAGTGTGCTCCGGGGTTGATGCTGAACTTCTGGTAGTATCCGTTATGGATATGAATTGTCTTTCAGGGTTCCCTCTTAAAAGCCGAATCTGTCCTCCTGCAATGTTAGTGACAGTAGTACAGAAAATTTCGAGTGTCTACAGATGCCCCTCTTTATCATACTCATGCATGGCGATGCATGGGTAGGATAAAGAATCCTAGACACTTGAAATGGAACAAGACAAACATGGTACTGTATGTAGCAACATGATGCAAATGTATGATGCATGTGTACGGGGTTGTAGCCCAACATGCTGGGGATGATTGCTGGCTCCTTGTTGCTTCAACTGGGGATTGGCAATGATGACCAGATTTGATGTGTAATCCGAATCTGTTAGGATGTTGATGTTGGAGTTATCACCAAATTCCTGTGTCTTTGATAATGACGTTATCCTAAAGATGTACCTCTTATGTGTAAGAGATCTGTGGG
>JADPQE010000145.1:0-20001 GCA_016801055.1 Panax notoginseng | reverse complement strand
CCGAAAACCTCTGATTTTGGTTTTTGTTTATCAGAATGACTAATAACTGATGTGCAGTTTCTTTGGACGTAATTATATGATCGTAAGACATCCCCCCATATGAAAATAAATTACAGATTGCACTATTCCATTGTTTTTTGTTGAAAGCTGGTGGAAGCTCCTAATTTTGAGTAGTAATAAGATGTCTTACCCTGTCACCGCCCTTTTTTTAGCATCATATTTGTAAACAGGCCTGTAAAAAGTCGATTGGTCTCTTTCTCTTATCATTTTTCTGTGTGGTTTCTCCTATTGTTTTTTTGTTTCACGAGACATTTCCTGCCACTAAGCATCAATAGCTTATTAAAGTTGCAAGTTCTTAATCGATAGAATAAAAGTGGCAACATTACTTCTGATACTTGCTCCCTCCTTCACGTCTGATTACAATATGGATTATGGGGAGATTGCCTTTTCACCAGAACTAGATACCTCTAAATCCAACGGTCGAAGTACTTTCGTCTTTCTTAATCTTGGATTTCCAATCCGCTGTTTATCTCTGTTAATGTCCTAAGAGCATCCATAACAAATTCTATAAAAGTACCTCAAAGTTTCCGGGAGCCAATAGTTCTTCCTTTGATTTGCAGGTCTCGAGAATTTTGAAAAATGCTTTATGTATGCATTCTTTACCTGTTTACAAGTGTATTGAAAAAAAAACTGCAAGGCTCAAATGCAGGTTGCTGCTAAAAAGAAAAGCATAGCAGATGAAGCGGGAGCCATTTTACAAGCTAAACTGAAGCAGTTGTCTCCTACAACATAAACTGCGAGTGTCTGTAGGGTTTTGTCAAATCATATTTGTTAGTAGAAAAAAAACATTACGTTGTCTAGAATTTGCTGTTTGTTTCTCAGAACATGTTTGTGAGTGGGTAGGTCAGTTTGAGAATTGTATTCTAAATCCTTGTGAAGACACCAAGTTTGTGGAAGCAAATTCACTTACCTTTTCATTGGACAAAATAGAAGCAAATTCACTTACCTTTTCATTGGACAAAATAGTAGTTGATTTTTCAAGAATTGCGGATGATTCTTCACAGGGTGTGTCTATGTATTTGCATGCATACGTGTGTGTATATTATTAACATTTAGTGAAGTTTAACCTCTACATGCTCGCAGAAGGTGTGAGAAAATAAGCAGCAGATACTTCCTCCTTGCTGCAAGCAACAAGTAGTTGCGCCATTCTTCCCACATTTGTTAAACGGTAAACTTCACAGGAAACTCGGCCCCACTCTCTATTATTGGATTCAACTTCACTTGGGATCAAGAATTCAAACAGAAAGGGTGGTGTCTATAGAAGGAAAGGTTAGGATTTATATCATTGTCAGAATGGAATTCCATCAAGCTTGTACGTACAGTCTTGCGAATGGAATTCGAAAATGGAGTTTATTGGAATGGTGCTTAACTTGGTTGATTAATGTGGTAGGTAGATTCTGTTATTTATCTTTTCGTCCAAATTAATTCGTATATGCAAGCTGATTTTAGCTAGACTTGAAGGAAAAACGAAGAAAAAGATAGGAAAATGATTTCAATTCATCTGCCTCAATTCTGTTACAGCACATGGATTTTAACAAGGCATCATGCACGCACTTTCATAGAATCAATCTTAGCCGATAAACAAGAATCCTAGCAATGACTATTATTAACCCTTGGATCAAAATAACTTAATGGTCTACCAATACTACTATTTGGTCCTCATCCTTCCATTTTTGGCCCTGACATAGCCTTGGAGCCATTTTGGTTCCTTATTGGGTCTTCTAGACCTTCTTAGCCCATTAAGAGTGAGTAAGTCTTCAAGCTCGGCTCCACTGATTGTCTCTTCATCAGTCCAATCTTCTTCAGTAATTTCTTTGGCTACCTCATCACTGTTCATAGCTTTTGTTTCTAACTCTAGGTTGCCTTCTTTTAGCTGTGTATCTGTTGTTGCAAGACTTTCACTTTCCACCTCGTTGTATATAGTCTCAACAGTGTGCTCTCTAAGTTCCTTGTTTGTAACAGTATATTTATGGCCGGAAACTTTGGTTTTTCCCATTCATTTTTAAAATCTCAATGACTAGAGAGGAGAGGAGGTGGTTTCCTTTCCAAATTATTGGGTTACACGCACCCTTTATAAGAGTTGGTGAAAACATGCCGCCTACCTGAACAACAACTCCTTCAAGTTCAGTGGCTTATTATTATTAAGAAAAAAGCTTGAGGAGGTGATCGTAACATATTTACCCCATAACCAAATAAGCTCGACTCTGTTTATATCATCATTTTATTTTTTGTTTATTTCCTTTTTAAGCAATCAACGATATTAAACTATTGGTTCAACTAAGATTTATTATTGGTTCAACTAAGATTTATTTTATTTTTTGGGAGCAAAAGTAAATAAGTTTAGCCCAAAAAATAATAAATAGGTCAAGTGTCAATTTGGGGTCATATATTTTACTCTCTTCTACCATCAATATTTTATAATATGAATACCCTGAAAAAGAATAATATCATTTGTTGTCTTAAATTTATCGAACATTTTTTTTTATTTTATGTTACTTCAGAAGTTATTTTTATCAAAAACAAATGATTTTTAAAAAAAATTATTTTAACAATCACTTGTAAATAACGGTCCTTAACCGAGAGCCTCCGGCTCACTGGTACTCTAGGCGAGGTCGTAGATTTGATCCTTGACAGTGGCCAAAGTAAGATGTGTGTCAAATTTACAACAAAAAAAAAAGAAAAGAAAAAAAGGGTCCTTTGAACATACACAAAAATATTTTATTTTATTTTTTGAACCTATTCTATTAGAATAGGGATACATTTAATTTTAGGACGTAAGGGAACCTAGGGAAAACTTACCTTTATCATGCAATACCTTGTTAATTCTGCAATCTTTTTCACCAATAAATCTCAAATTTGTGACATTGCATGGTAAGTATATATATAGGTTTATATGGGGGCTTATATAGAGAGAGGACGGGATGGTGTTGAGATGAACATGACTAACTGGTGATACAAATGAATATCTTTGGCCGTAGTGCAAAGATGAAGTTATTAGTATGATTATGAACAAGAAATGTGATTTGGTGTAACCATGATCTTTGATGTTTCAGGTAAAGATAGGTGATGAAAATTATCTTCGTCCTGGATGAGAAGAAGAATTTAGAACTACAATTATGATTATGAGTTATTCATATGATTGTGGACCATAATTATTGATTGATGTTACAGGGATAAAACATTGTTGGTGGCTTTTTAACATGGAGAAGATAATAGACTGTGTAGTCTATTTGACTCTTCTAATGGATTGCTCGTTTCGCTGCAACTATGGTTGAAATTTTTTTATCATCTACCATATGTTCTAAATCTCTGATTTATTACTGATGAAGACTATTGATAATTTATTTATCTTTAGTCATGATATTCTTTATTGGGCTAGTTGTGCTCACCCTTCTGTTCACAATTCCTTTCAGGTAATAAGAGTATAGCTGGGTCGAGCGGGGATAACAGGGGAATAGAACGGTGGTCATCATTTAGGAGTTATATTTGGTGAATCATCTAGGGTGAAGCGAACCTAACGTTGGAAGGGTGTTTTGCTACTATCATACAAGATGTCTAATGACATACAACCTCGTGTCATCATAAGACATGATTGTGCTCATCTACTTGCTGAGTATATTTACGAGCACTACCTATATAATCTTGGTATTTGTTTGAAGTATAATTCACGATTAGAGACAATGGAGATAATGATATGTCAAGAGAAGACTCACCATTGGGAAGAATATGATAGTAATCTTCTCGTTTTTCTTTGGGGTATATTGGGTCAACCAAGGATAATTCTGTGGCCATATGATATCTATCACAACCTAGAAGCATGACCTCCCATGTACGAAGGTTTCCTTGAGCACTTCCCAAAGATTCTAATTTCTAAAACAGTTTTTGACTATACCTTTATGTAAGGTGTCATTGTGAGGTGCTGTCCACAGTTGGGATATGAGTCACATTTGGTATATATTTGTATCCAAACTCACAACATATGTGTTGTTGTATTTTGAACGACAATTATTGTAATAAAGTTGTAGTTATTTTATGTACCATGTATTTGGCGACTCAGAATGAGTTGGATGGAATGGACCTATTTTGGGGTCGTTACATTTGGTATCAGAGCTATAAGTAAAGAGCCCCGAGCCTCTCGCTGGTGACTTCCTGTTGATGGGGGATGCACCGAAGCTAGACTCTCCGTAGGGGACGCCGTTCTGCGGTGGCAAACTGATAGGTATCAATGTAAGGTGCTGACATAGGTTAGTGTCCAGAGTTACATTTGGTATCAGAGCTTAGGGATATGATCTCTGGCGGAGATCGGAGAATACAACTAGGAGGGGAGAGACGAGTAAATCCTTCGCTAGTGTGTCTTACCAAAGCTTATTTGTTGGTCAGTCATACTATCGGGATATGATGTGATATGTTAATTTGTTAAATTAACCTTTGTTTTGAAGCTGTATTCTAGAATGATATCTAAAATACAGGAGATGAGCAATTGAGAAATCATGATGACAAGGAAGATGAAATCTGAAATGGAAGCAAGATATTCTCAACTCTTTGAAATACCAAGTACGCAAATTTCGAGGACGAAATTTCATAAGGAGGGGAGATTGTAAGACCCCGAATTTTATGAAATAAAAGTATTCAATTTTGATTATAATTACGATTCAGTAAATGATTAAATTGATAAAAAGTTAAAGTTAAAGGTGATATATGAATTTTTTTCAAAATAAGCAAGTGGTTATAAAATAATCATTGTAGTCGGGGAATATTCGTTTGGTCGTGGAATATTCTTTCTGTCGAGGAATATTCGTACGACGGCGCAGCTATTTGTGGGCCCCATAACGAATAACTAGCGGATGAAGATAACGACAAAAATTAAGTTTTTATAATTAACGGCGTAGTTGTTACCGTTAACACTGTTGGAATACCCCGATGGTTAAAATACAGTAATACGCGTTGTTACACAGTAGCACACTGATTGCACAGTATTTTTGAATTATTGATTCTTACGAAGGAATGCACTACTCAATAATTGTTACAGTAGTTACTGTTCAATATTTTATTTTATTGATTCAATAATTGCTGCGTTGATATTTTATATTATTGTTGTTTCAATAATTGTTACTGTACAGTATTTTCCATTATCAGATCAATAATTTATATTATTTGAATAATATTATTAGATAACATTATTGACAATGTCTAGAAAGTTCTGTCTAAAGAGAGGTTTGGTCATCCAATTACGCGCCAGTAAGGTGAAATTCTTATTAGAAAGCCCCCTCTTTCCTGGGAACGGCCTGGTTGTCATAAATGTGATTCTGTAATATTATTTGTAAATAATTAATTATTGATTCATATGATAATGAAATATTTATTTTATGTGGATATAAATGAGGGATATATTTTTGTGGTTAAAAATGAAGGAGTTAATGTTGAGATTTTTATCAGTATTTTTGTCGGAATGGAGGTATTAAAAATCAGGATTTTTGAGATATTTTACGGGTGTTATAATTTTTAATCCGACCGTTGGATCGTGGTAATTTTTGGATATGTTATACATATATAAGTTGAGTATATGTCCACAAATTTTGAACCGTTAAAAATGAACGTATGATTTGTTATGAATTTTACGAGATGACTGGTTCAGAAATTATTGAAGTTTCAGAATTTATCATTTTGGTAGAAAAATTCTAGAATTGGTGGGCCCCACTCTTGATTGGTAAAAAAATGTGCTGAGATTTTTATTCAAATATGGTGAGTGGGAATAGTAGCAGGTAAAGCCATCAGGTTCTAGGTTAAGTCTGCTTCGGCGTGCTAACATTTTTCTATAAATAGAGGGCTAAGTCAGAATTAAAAATCACACCAGAAATAAATTTTCTCTCTTTCTCTCTCTAGATTATTGAGTGTATTTTGTGAGTATTTAGATACTTTGTGAGTTTCTATTCATCAGTGCACGTTTCCTTCAGCCTTATACCGATCAGAAGTACTGCTCTTTTGAGGTAAGGGATATTAAGGGATTTTAAGGGTTATTATATTTTTCAGTTCGTAATTCTTCTGACCTTCAGAAAATTCTGAAAAAATTTATAATGATATTTTGATGAGTTTTATTGATTGTGTCCAAAAATGGTAATTTTTGGATGTATAGATTAAGAGTTATGAATTTTACGGGGAAAGACTATTTTAAAAGTAACCACTTATAACTCCTTGTGGTTAACTCCAAAATTGATGAACTTTTTATTGGAAGTATATCTATATTATATCAGTATACTCTGTGAATTTCGGAATTTTTGGATAAAAGTATAATTTATGATAAATGTCTAAATATTCGGCGATTTTGGCCATATGAAAAATAGTAAATGAATTTTAAAAATTCCGGAAAAAATATATGTTCAATATGGGACTATATTCTGCTAAATTCCAGAAAAAAAATATTTTTGGGACTGATTTGGTATTTTTCATGAAAATGGTCTAGTTATGAGTAAATGAATTAAATATGTTATGTGAAGTAAGAGAATTAGAAAATATGATTTTATGGCTTGAGAATCATATATGAGTTATATGCAGATTTTTGATGAGGATTTTGGTTATTGGTGATGAAATCTTAAGAGTTGACATTTTATGATGATTAAATGCATTAATTAGTAAAGTGTAAACAATTTAAATAAATTGTTTATAAGCTTAAGAAGTATTATTCTTTCAATATCATTAAACCGAAATATTGGTATGAATTTTATTGTGGAATTTCTACCTTTTTTATGTCGGAGTTACTATTCATGAGTTACTATTCACGAGTTACTATTCACGAGTTACTATTCATGAGTTACTATTCACGAGTTACTATTCACAGAAAAATTGATTTCTTTTTTTGACCAAATTATAGTTGATTTATGAATATTACTCTGGAGATTAAACTATATATTGATTATATTATTTTTATTATCATATATAACATTTTTATAACCCTAATGATGATATTCTCTTTCACTTGAGTGTAAAGATGGGTAGATTATTGGTATGATCATGACTAGGGTTCTCTTTGGCCAGTAGTGGAAAAGTTGAATTGTGACTGGTATGATCATGACCATTGAATTTATAATTGAATATCTTTAGCTTAAGTGCAAAGGTGAATTGATTAACATGGTTATAATTATTGTTTATATAAGTTCTAAAATGATTATATATTTCTTTGAAATATGAATATATTTGGCCTGTAGTGCAAATATGAACTGTTGAGGAATATCTTTGGCCTGTAGTGCAAAGATGAATTATTGATGAATATCTTTGGCCCGTAGTGCAAAGATGACATATTGTTGAATATCTTTGGCTAGTAGTGCAAAGATGAACAGGTGTTGAGATGAACATGACCAACTGGTGATACAAATGAATATCTTTGGCCGTAGTGCAAAGATGAAGTTATTAGTATGATTATGAACAGGAAATGTGATTTGGTGTAACCATGATCTTTGATGTTTCAGGTAAAGATAGGTGATGAAAATTATCTTCGTCCTGGATGAGAAGAGGAATTTAGAACTACAATTATGATTATGAGTTATTCATATGATTGTGGACCAGAATTATTGATTGATATTATAGGGATAAAACATTGTTGGTGGCTTTTTAACATGGAGAAGATAATAGACTTTGTAGTCTATTTGACTCTTCTAATGGATTGCTCGTTTCGCTGCAACTATGGTTGAAATTTTTTTATCATCTACCATATGTTCTAAATCTTTGATTTATTACTGATGAAAACTATTGATAATTTATTTATCTTTAGTCATGATATTCTTTACTGGGCTAGTTGTGCTCACCCTTCTGTTCACAATTCCTTTCAGGTAATAAGAGTGTAGCTAGGTCGAGCGGGGGTAACAGAGGAATAGAACGGTGGTCATCATTTAGGAGTTATATTTGGTGAATCATCTAGGGTGAAGCGAACCTAACGTTGGAAGGGTGTTTTGCTACTATCATACAAGATGTCTAATGACATACAACCTCGTGTCATCATAAGACATGATTGTGCTCATCCACTTGCTGAGTATATTTACGAGCACTACCTATATAATCTTGGTGTTTGTTTGAAGTATAATTCACGATTAGAGACAATGGAGATAATGATATGTCAAGAGAAGACTCACCATTGGGAAGAATATGATAGTAATCTTCTCATTTTTCTTTGGGGTATATTGGGTCAACCAAGGATAATTCTGTGGCCATATGATATCTATTACAACCTAGAAGCATGGCTTCCCATGTACGAAGGTTTCCTTGAGCACTTCCCAAAGATTTTAATTTCTAAAACAGTTTTTGACTATACCTTTATGTAAGGTGTCATTGTGAGGTGCTGTCCATAGTTGGGATATGAGTCACATTTGGTATATATTTGTATCCAAACTCACAGCATATGTGTTGTTATATTTTGCACAACAATTGTTGTAATAAAGTTGTAGTTATTTTATGTACCATGTATTTGGCGACTCAGAATGGGTTGGATGGAATGGACCTATTTTGGGGTCGTCACAGCCTATTTTCTCCCCCTAATGTTGGGAAAACTGATTCATCAAAATGACAATCAGCGAATCTAGCTGTAAATAAATCCCTTATTGATGGTTCTAAATATTTAATTATAGATGGGGATTCATATCCAACATATATTCCTAACCTCCTTTGAGGTCCCATCTTAGTACGTTGTGGTGGAGGAATTGGAACATATACAGCACAACCAAAAATTCTTAGATGAGAAATATTTGGTTCCTGACCAAAAACCAATTGTAAAGGAGAGTACTTATGATAACTTGTTGGTCTGATGCGAATTAGTGTTTCCGCATATAAAATAGCATGACCCCAAGCAGAAATTGGAAGTTTTGATCTCATTAGTAATGGTCTTGCAATCAATTGAAGACGCTTAATCAATGATTCTGCAAGGCCATTTTGTGTGTGAACATTGCTACAGGATGTTCAACACTTATCCCAATAGACATACAATAATTATTGAAAGTTTGGGAAGTAAATTCACCAGCATTGTCAATACGAATTTTCTTGATGGGATAATCTGGAAAATGTGCTCGTAATCTGATTAATTAAGGAAGTAATCTCGTAAACGCCAGGTTGCGAGTTGATAATAGAGATACATGTGACCACCTTGTTGATGCATCAATTAAAACTATAAAATATCTAAAAGGTCCACATGGTGGATGAATTGGTCCACATATATCACCTTGTATTCGTTCCAGAAAAGTAAGGGATTCAGTCCCTATCTTAGCCGGTGATGGCCGAACAATTAACTTGCCTTGAAAACAAGCAGCACATGGGAAATCATTCGATTGAAGAATCTGCTGGTTCTCCAATGGATGTCCACATGAATTCTCAATTATTCTTCGCATCATTATCGATCCAGGATGGCCTAACCGTTCATGCCAAACAACAAAGTTATTGTGATTCGTTAGTTTTTTATTAACAACCACATTTGTTTCAATTGTTCTAATTCTCGTGTAGTACAAACCAGAGGAAAAAGCTGATAATCTTTCTAATACACTTTTATTACCCGAGATTATACTCGTAATGTGAAGATACTCAATCTTTCCTTCACATGTTGTCTCAATATGATACCCATTTCAGCGGATATCCTTAAAACTCAATAAATTTCTTTGAGACCTGGGAGAGTATAATGCTTCATCAATTTCAAGTTTTGTTCCTCAAGGCAAGAAAATGTTAGCTCTTCTGGAGCTTTCTATCAATTTTGCACTACCCGGTATAGTACTAACATTGGCCTTTTGCATTATGAAAGAAGAAAAATATTTCTTATTCTGTAATATAGTGTGCGTAGTGGCACTGTCTGCGAGACATATATCTCCACCATCCATAGCAAATCGAATCAAGAGAGTATCTATGTTATTCAATGAAAATAAGAAATATATAATCAGATTAATAAAATATCCCATATATAACAAATCATAAGAAGAAAGTTAAACATGATAAAAACATAATAATTAGAATTTTATTAATGCTTAAAATAAAGTTCAATAACATCAAAGCATCATCTAAAAATTTTATATTTGGACACTCTCATCACCAAACAAGAAGTCAATTTTTTCTTTAGGATTTGAGAAAAAATCAGTAACATCTAGATGAGTGGTATCAACACAACCATAAATAAAATCATCATTTCCAGAATCAAGATTTGTCTCATCTTTCCCATCCTTACTAGAAAAATTGAGATTTGTCTCATCTTTTCCATCCTCACTAGCAAAATTTGTCTCTATCTTCTTCCCTTTATCTTTTAGTGATTGTTGATAGAGCTCAACAAGATGTTTTAGTGTACGACAGGTACGAGACCAATGGCCTTTACCTCCACAACGATAACACAAATTAACTATGGTATTTTTATCTTTATCACTTTTTCGCGTTTTCCATCCTTATATTCCCACTTCTGGTGAGTATTTGTGTATGAGAAATGACCACCACGATGATTATTTCGACCACGTCCGCGTCCATGACCACGTCCATGACTACTTGCGTGACCTCTGTTTTTTCCATTATATGTTACGGCATTCACTGCAGGGAATGGAGCAGATCCAGTTGGACGAGCCTCATGATTTTTCATCAATAGTTCATTGTTTTGCTCAGCCACAAGGAGGCATGAAATTAGTTCAGAGTATTTCTTAAAGCCCTTTTCACGATATTGCTGCTGTAGGAGCATTTTAGATGCGTGAAAGGTGGAGAATGTTTTTTCTAACATATCTGCATCAATGATCTTTTCTCCACATAATTGTAATTTAGAACTGATTCTAAACATAGCTGAGTTATAATCACTTACAGATTTAAAATCTTGTAATCTTAGATGCATCCAATCATAACGAGCTTTAGGGAGTATTACAATTTTCTGGTGGTCGTATCTTTCCTTTAGATTGTTCCAAAGGATAAGTGGATCTTTAACAGTCAAATATTCAATTTTAAGTCCCTCATGGAGGTGATGACGGAGAAATATCATCGCTTTGGCCTTATCTTGACTAGATGTTTTGTTTCCTTCTTTGATAGTATCACCAAGACCTTTTGCATCTAGATGAATTTCAGCATCTAACACCCATGATAAATAATTCTTTCCAGTAATGTCAAGAGCCACAAATTCGAGTTTAGCAATGTTTGACATTATGAACTATCACAAATATGATTAACAAGTTAGAAGAAAATATTCTAAATAAATAAATAAATTAAATACACAACATAATTAACATAATAATTTAAGCACAGTAATTTGTCGAATAGTTGTAACCTCTTTGATAATTAACATAGGTAAAGACTAATACTTGAAGCTAATAAAATGTAAGACCCCAACTTTTATGAATAAAAAATTTTAATTTCCTCTATAATTTATTTTGAATAGTAAGGGGTTGATTTAATTAATGTGGTAAGTTATGGGTAAAATGCGTAAATATTTTTAAGTAAGCAAGTGGTTATAAAATATTCATTGTTGTCGGGGAATATTCGCTTGGTCGTGGAATATTCTTGCTGTCGGGAAATATTCGTATGACGGCGCAGCCAATTGTGGGCCCCATAACGGAAAACTGTCGGATGAAGAAAACGACACAAATGAGTTTTTTAATAATAACGGCGGAGTTGTTACCGTTAACACTGTTGGAATACCTGGTGGGTAAAATAAAGTAATACGCGTCGTTGCACAGTAGCACACGGTAGTGCACAATATTTTTATATTATTGTTAATTCAATAATTGCTACTGCACAGTATTTTCTATTATCAGATCAATAATTCATATTATTTGAATAATATTATTAGATAGCATTATTAACAATGTCTAAGGAAGTTCTGTCGAGGAAAGGGGTTAGGTTAATCTAATTGCGCGCCAGTAAGGAGAAATCCTTATCGGAAAGCCCCCTCTTTCCTGGGAACGACCTGGTTGTCAATATTGTAGTTCTGTAATATTATTTTTAAATAATTAATTATTAATTTATATGATAAGGAAATATTTATTTTGTGGATATAAAAGAAGGAAATAATGCTGAGGTATTTTTATCAGTATTTTGGTGTAGAAAATCATCTGTTTGTGGATTTCAGACATTTTCTGTTTAGAATTTTGAAAAACTTTTTTCTGCAAAGTTGTAGAGAATTTAATTTCCTATGAAAAAGACATGATATTTGAATTTTTCTAATAAAAGGGCTATTTTTCATAAATTATTGAAGTTCCAGAATATTGTGTCGGAAGTGATTTTTGGGGTTAAAAATATTTTTTTAATAAAAAACGTTTTTAATGGTGGGCCCCACTTGGTGAGCTGATAAATTAGTCAAAGGTGGGCTTGACAAATTTTTTTAATAAAATATTATTTTATTAAATTTTTTGTTTTGGCGTTCTAAGCATTTTCCTATAAATAGGGCGCTGAATTAGAATTTGAAAATCGTACCAGAATCAGAAGTTTCTCTCTCTATAATATCAAGCATATTTTGTGAGTATTTAGATTATTTGAGTGTTGCTATTCGGTGCAAGTCTTCTTCAGCTTTATATCCGATATTCGGGTCAGAAGTACTGTCTTTTTGAGGTAAGGGATGTTATTTTTTTTCGTAAATGATATTATTCTTTTTAATATCATTATACCAAAATATTGGCATGAATTTTATTATGAAATTCTTACTTTTTCCGTCGGGGTTACTATTCACGTATACGGCACTATTCACATATACGACACTATTCATCGGAAAATTTAAAATTTCTTTTATTGTCGAAGTTGGCTATTAAGGCTGTTATCTTTGATTGGATCCAAGTTTTGAACTTTATTCTTAAAATTTTCTCCACAAATAATTTTTATGGAGTATTTTTGAACTTGATAAATTAAACTATGAATCCTTACTTTTGTCCTTCATCTCACTGGATTCGTTCTTTAAAATATTTTTCATCATCTTAAATTTTAAATGGTGATATAAAAGAATATCTTTGGCCTGTAGTGTAAAGATGGATGATTATTTTATGAATATCTTTGGCCTGTAGTACAAAGATGACAGGTGTTGTGATGAACATGACCAACTGGTGATATGAATGAATATCTTTGGCCGTAGTGCAAAGATAAATATTTGAGTTGAAATATATATTGATTGTCAGGGATAAAATATTGATTATGGACTTTCAAATCATAGAATATAGTAGACATCATTTTCTACTTAATTCTTCTGTTATATTGTTATTTCCGCTGCAGTTGTTGATTTAAAACTTGTTGTCCATAATATTTTATCTGATTTGTTGAAGATTAACGATAAATTGTTCTTTATTATCTTAGTCATAATATTCTTTACTGGGCTAGTTGAGCTCACCCTTTTCATCTATTGTCCTCTTCAGGAAATGAGAATGTTGCGGAGACTAGTCGGGGAACAGAGTGATGGGCAAGTTAAGAGCAGTAGTAGTCCTCACTATTTTTATAAAATAGTGTGATAATAATTGTAATGAGGACTTAGTTTGAATGTTTAAATTTTCTAGACGTTTGTATTGACACTCACAGTGTCTGATCGTATTTTTCATTACCTAGTGTTATAAAAGATTGTATTTAGATTCTGTACCATGTATTTGGCGACTCAAAATGGGTTGGGTTGACTGGACCTATTTTGGGGGCGCCACAGTTGGTATCAGAGCTATAAGTAAAGAGCCCCGAGCCTCTCGCTGGTGACTTCCTGTTGATGGGGGATGCACCGAAGCCAGACTCTCCGTAGGGGACGCCGTTCTGCGGTGGCAAACTGATAGGTACCATTGTAAGGTGCTGTGGTCGAGGCACCATAAGAGTCACAGTTGGTATCAGAACTTAGGGATATGATCTCTGGCGGAGATCGGGGAATAGAACTAGGAGGGGAGAGACGAGTAAATCCTTCGCTAGTATGTCCTACCTAAGCTTATTTGATATTTAATTGATGGGTCGGAGTATAGGGTTGATATGTTAATTTGTTGAATTAACCCTTGTTTTATGACAATATTTGAGAATGGCAGCCGAGAATGTTAACAATGGAGTGAATGAGACCATGGAGACACCTTTGATCACCAACGAGGAGAACGTGCAATAGGAAGACAATATTCCTCATGTTAACAACAATACCGAACAGACAATTAACGAAGGGATGTTTAGAAGCTTTTTACAGTTCATGCAAACCCAGACGAGGGAGACTCGTGCGTAAAATACAGGTGGAAATAATAACAACACGCGAACTATCACCGCCAAACAGTTCAAAGAGTTGGGACTGCCAGAGTTTTTGGGAAAGCCAGATTCGATCAAGGCGGAGACGTGGGTTAAGCAAATTTCAAAGATATTTGATGTCTTGGGATGCACGGAGGAACAGAAGGTTCCATTCGCCACCTTTATGTTCCGTGGAGAGGCAGATTACTGGTGGGAATCTGTGAAGCGTACCCATACTGCCGCACTCAAGATGTCTTGGGAAGCGTTCCAGAAGCTGTTCAATGATAAGTACTTTCCTGAAAGTATTCGTCATATGAAAGAGGTAGAGTTCATCAGACTGGAACAGAACAACATGACTGTGTCCTAGTACGAGGCTAAGTTCAGGGAGTTGTCCAGGTTTGCACCTCATTTGGTGGAGAATGAGGAACGAATGACGCGGATGTTTCTGAGAGGTTTGAAACCCGAAATACGTCAATACCTCATTTCTCACAAATTTTCTTTATATTCAGATGTAGTAAACAGGGCTCAATTATTAGAGCGAGATAATGATTATGTTCAACCAAGAGACAACAACCAAGGTCGTACCGGTGGCGGTAGTCATCAGAGCAATGACAACCAGCGGGGAGGAAAGCATCATGACAGAAGCGGTAACCACTCCGGTGGTAATCGTGGCCACGACAATAGAAGAAGTGAGTCGGGAGGAGATTTCAAGAAGAGAAGGTACATCAATGAGAATGTGAAGACGTCGACATCAGCAACAGCATCAACTGTTTCTAAGGGAGGCCACCGACCACCGGTCGTATGCAATAAATGCGGGAAAGAGGGACACATCAGCCCAAACTGCCCACAACAACTCAAGGTGTGTTATAACTGTGGAAAGGAAGGTCATATAGCTCGAGACTGTCCTATAGCAAAACCAAGTCCAGCGGGGGTAGTGATTCCAAAGGCGCTTTCGGACAAGTCGAAGTTGGTTGTTCCTGGGAGAGCGTTTATCGTGACTGCCCAGAACGCGAGGAACCAGCACGAGGTGATTACGGGTAAGCTAGTAATAAACTCTTGCGAAGTTTACACCTTGTTAGATACCGGTGCTACCCATTCTTTTATTTCACCTGCTTGTGCTCAACGTTTAAATTTGACACCTGAGAAACTAGACTTTGACTTATCTGTTGAAACTCCGTTGGGTGAAACTTTTGTTACATCTACAGTTTACAAATCTTGCTTAATTCAGATTGGTACCCTCACCCTACCTGCTGATCTTATATCTTTGAAAATACTTGCATTTGATGTGATTTTAGGAATTGACTGGTTAACTACTTACCATGCCAAAATTGATTATTTCCGTAAGGTTGTTAGTTTTCATATTCCTAACCAACCTGTTGTACGAATCCAAACAACCAAACCACTAAAATCAGTCAATGTCATTTCAAGTCATAAAGCTATTCGTTTATTGAAAAACGGATGTCAAGCTTTTTTAGCTCATGTCACTGATCTAAACCAGAATACGTCAGATTTACATGATATTTTTATTGTTAATGAGTTCCCTGATATATTTCCCGAAGAACTTTCCGGTCTACCTCCAGAACGTGAGGTTGAATTCTTTATTGACCTTGAGCCCGGTACAAAACCCATTTCTAAAATCCCATATCGAATAGCTCCTATTGAACTCCTGGAGTTAAAGGCTCAGTTACAGGAGTTGTTGGACATCGGTTTTATTCGTCCTAGTACGTCTCCTTGGGGTGCTCATATTTTATTCGTGAAGAAGAAAGGCGGGAGTATGCGACTTTGTATTGACTACCGGGAGTTAAACCATGTCACCATCAAGAATAAGTATCCGCTACCTCGTATTGATGACCTGTTTGACCAGTTGCAAGGTGCACAATTTTTTTCAAAGATCGATCTTCGTTCTGGATATCATCAGCTGAAGATTAAAACTGAGGATATTCCGAAGACTGCATTCAGAACTCGATACGGGCATTATGAATTCTTAGTCATGTCTTTTAGATTGACTAATGCTCCTGCTGCTTTCATGGATATGATGAACCGTGTATTCAAGGAGTATTTGGATCATTTTGTGGTTGTCTTTATTGATGACATTCTCATCTATTCCAAAAGCTGTGAAGATCATGAGCACCACTTGAAGCTGGTACTTTAAAGGCTTCGTGAAAACAAGTTATATGCCAAGCTGAAGAAATGCGAGTTTTAGCTTGAGGAGGTAGCATACCTTGGGCACGTAGATCAAAACATGGAGTATCTGTTGACCCGGCGAAGATTGAAGCAATACAAAGTTGGGAGTCGGTGACTGAAGTGTAAGACCCCGAATTTTATGAAATAAAAGTATTCAATTTTTCTTATAATTACTATTCAGTAAATGGTTTAATTGATAAATGTTAAAGTTAAGGGTGATATATGAATTTTTTTCAAAATACACAAGTGGTTATAAAATAATCATTGTTGTCGGGGAATATCCGTTTGGTCGTGGAATATTCTTTCTGTCGGGGAATATTCGTACGACGGCGCAGCTATGTGGGCCCCATAACGAATAACTGTCGGGTGAAGAAAACGACAAATTTAAGTTTTTACAAATAACGGCGTAGTTGTTACCGTTAACACTGTTGGAATACCCGGTGGTTAAAATACAGTAATACGCGTTATTGCACAGTAGCACACGGTATTGCACAGTATTTTTAAAATTATTGATTCTTACGTAAGAAGGCACTACTCAATAATTGTTACGGTAATTACTGTTCAATATTTTATTTTATTGATTCAATAATTGCTGCGTTGATATGTTATATTATTGTTGTTTCAATAATTGTTGCTGCACAGTATTTTCTATTATCAGATCAATAATTCATATTATTTGAATAATATTATTAGATAGCATTATTGTCAATGTCTAGAAAGTTCTGTCTAAGGAGAGGTTTGGTCATCTAATTGCGCGCCAGTAAGGAGAAATTCTTATTGGAAAGCCCCCTCTTTCCTGGGAACGGCCTGGTTGTCATAAATGTGATTCTGTAATATTATTTGTGAATAATTAATTATTGATTCGTATGATAAGGAAATATTTATTTTATGTGGATATAAACGAGGGACATATTTTTGTGGTTAAAAATGAAGGAGTTAATGTTGAGGTTTTTATCAGTATTTTTGTTGGAATGGAGGTATTAAAAATTAGGGTTTTTGAGATATTTTGCGGGGGTTATAATTTTTAATCCGACCGTTGGATCGTGGTAATTTTTGGATATGTTATACATATATAAGTTGAGTATATGCCCACAAATTTTGAACCGTTAAAAATGAACGTATGATTTATTATGAATTTTACAAGATGACTGGTTCAGAAATTGTTGAATTTTCGGAATTTATCATTTTGGTGGAAAATTCTAGAATTGGTGGGCCCCACTTGTGGTTGGTGAAGAAATGTGCTGAATTATATTTCAAATGTGGTGGGTGGGAATAGTAGCAGGTAAAGCCATCAGGTTGCAGGTCAAACCTACCAAAATTTTCCTATAAATAGAGGGCTAAGTTAGAATTGAAAATCACACCAGAAACAAGTTTTCTCTCTTTCTCTCTCTATATTATGAAGCATATTTTGTGAGTATTTAGATACTTTGTGAGTTTCTATTCATCAGTGCAAGTTTCCTTCAGCCTTATACCGATCAGAAGTACTGCTCTTTTGAGGTAAGGGATTGTAAGGGATAGTAAGGGATTGTAAGGGATAGTAAGGATAGTAAGGGATATTAAGGGATTTTAAGGGTTGTTATGATTTTCAGTTTCGTAATTTTTCTGAACTTCAAAAATTCTGGAAAAATTTGAAATGATATTTTGATGAGTTTTCTTGATTGTGTCCAAAAATGGTGATTTTTGGATGTATAGATTGAGAGTTATGAATTTTATGAGAAAAGACTATTTTAGAAGTAACAGCTTATAATTCCTTGTGGTTAACTCCAAAATTGATGAAATTTTTATTGGGAGTACATGTATATGATAGGAGTATACTCTATGAATTTCAGAATTTTTAGACAAAAGTACAATTTTTGATAAATGTCTAAATATTCGGCTATTTTGGCCATATGAAAAATAGTAATGACTTTTAAAAATTCTGAGAAAAATATATGTTCACTATGGGACTATATTATGCTAAATCCCAGAAAAAAAAATATTTTTGGAACTGATTTGGTATTTTTCATGAAAATGGTCTAGTTATGAGTAAATGAATTAAATATGTTTTGTGAAGAAAGAAAATTGAAAAATAGAATTTTATGGCTTGAGAATCCTATATGAGGTATATGCAGATTTTTGATGAGGGTTTTGGTTATTGATGATGAAATTGTAAGAGTTGGCATTTTATGATGATTAAATGCATTAATTAGTAAAGTGTAAACAATTAAAATAAATTGTTTATAAATTTAAGTAATGTTATTCTTTCAATATCATTATACCGAAATATTGGTATGAATTTTATTGTAAAAATTTCTATCTTTTGTGTCGGGGTTACTATTCATGAGTTACGAATATTACTCTTGAGATTAAAACTATATGTTGATCATATTATTTTTATCATCATATATAACATTTTTATAACCCTGATGTTGAAATTCTCTTTCACTGGAGTGTAAAGATGGGTAGATTATTGGTATGATCATGACTAGGGTTCTCTTTGGCCTGTAGTGCAAAGTTGAATTGTGACTGGTATGATCATGACCATTGAATTTATAATTGAATATCTTAAGCTTAAGTGCAAATGTGAATTGATCAACATGGTTATAATTATTGTTTATATAAATTCTAAAATGATTATAATTCTTTGAGATATTAATATATTTGACATGTAGTGCAAATATGAACTGTTGATGAATATATTTGGCCTGTAGTGCAAATATGAACTGTTGATGAATATCTTTGGCCTGTAGTGCAAAGATGATATGTTGTTGAATATCTTTGGCCTGTAGTGCAAAGATGAACTGTTGTTGAATATCTTTGGCCAGTAGTGCAAAGATAAACTGTTGACGAATATCTTTGGCCCGTAGTACAAAGATGAAATTATTAGTATGATTATGAACAAGAATTATGATTTGGTATAACCATGATATTTGATATTTCAGGTAAAGACAAGTGATGAAAATTATCTTTGTCCTGGATGAGAAGAGGAATTTAGAATCATAATTATGATTATGAGTTATTTATATGATTGTGGACCAGAACTGTTGATTGATGTTACAGGATATAAAACATTATTGGTGGATTTTTAACATGGAGAAGATAATAGACTTTATAGTCTATTTGACTCTTCTAATGGATTGGATGTTCCGCTGCAACTATGGTTGAAATTTTTTATCATCTACCATATGTTCTAAATCTCTGATTTATTATTGATGAAGACTATTGATAATTTATTTATCTTTAGTCATGATATTCTTTACTGAGCTAGTTGTGCTCACCCTTTTGCTTCACAATTCCTTTCAGGTAATAAGAGTGTAGCTGGGTCGAGCGGGGGTAACAAGGGAATAGAACGGTGGTCATCATTTAGTAGTTATATTTGGTGAAGAAAATAGGGTGAGACGAACCCAACGTTGGAAGGGTGTTTTGTCACTATCATACAAGATGTCTAATGACATACAACCTCGTGTCATCATAGGACAGGGTTGTGCTCATCCACTTGCTGAGTATATCTATGGGCACTACCTATATAATCTTGGTGTTTGTTTGAAGTATAATTCTCAATTAGAGACAGTGGAGATAATGATAAGTCAAGAGAAGACTCACCATTGGGAAGAATATGATAGTAAT
>JADPQE010000146.1:0-20001 GCA_016801055.1 Panax notoginseng | reverse complement strand
AAGCTGCCAAGGCGCACGCCTTAGCAGCTCTGGCTCAAGTCGAGTCTCGCCGTGTCCTTCTCCCCATCGCCTGGACGCCTAGGCGACGCCGTGACAACTATGCAAGGCACATGCCTTAGATTCCTTATGTTGGATTGGTGATACCAATTTATTAAAAGCCTGCGAGTCAACCCCTTTAAGGCTCGACATTTAAATTGCAAAAAACCCACCAAGGAGTCATAACCATCAGGTCGACTAAGCCAGATTGTGCTACACTTGAAAGAAAGCCACAATCTCTTCTTCTAGTTCTCTTCGGCGACCTCACTGCTTTCGATCTCTTTTTCTTCGACTTCTGTTCTTTGTCTTCTCTTTGCTTGGGTTCAATTTTGCCGACTTTTATGTGAGTACATATTTTTCTAGTTTGCTACAGCCATCCTCTTCTTGATTCTTACTGCTATCTTTGCAGACTGTTCATCGCGATTGGCTTTGCTGACTCTTCTTGTTTTGTTTTAGTACATCTATTATTGCGAGTAGTACATTAATTGTGAATATTTATGTTACTATGTCCATATGTTATTACTGACTTTGCTGCTTTATATGTTTTTTTTTAATATCCAAAGAAGTATTGCACACAAGAAAATAGAGTTGGAAAGGGGCCTTTTGAACAAAATCAAAGTTCATTTATATACAATCTTTATTCTTATTATTTATAGTATGTGCCATTTTTTTTTGTTTCTTAATGTACATACAGTACTAACAGTAGTAAGTGTACTGTTTTACTAGTTACTAGTATTTGATGTGATTTGATTTTTTTTAAATATGTACATACTATAAGTCTGTATCAGTACATATGCATAGTATATTATAGATTTTATTACGAGTATGTGCATAATATTTGTCTATGGAGTACTGACACTTACTAGTAATTGTTATTTATTATTTATTAAAATGCTAATGATTGCATTTGGGTACATAAGTAGGAACGACTCCTTTTAGGAAAAATAAAGATTCTTTATATATTTATATTGAACCAATTACTTCTCTCTCCTCTACTTTGATTTTTCTTAATTTGTGTGAAATATGTACTTGAGACATCTTTTATGGGATGGAGGGATAGTTGATTAAATTCTTCGTAAAAGATAGTGTGTAATTAAAAGCTTATATAAATATACCTGCATAAATTATTTTTTGGGTAGTTTATCATAAAGAATTATTTGTAGTTATCTTATGTGGCATTTCTTTGTATCTTTAGTCTCTCATATTTTTCCTGAATTTATTAACAGTTTCAAATTGATCAATTAGGTTTATGAGGAGCTTGTTCAGGCTATCAAAGATGCAGAAGAAGGGCTTTTTCACCTGAAACGTGCAAGGTTGTTGCATGAGACTGATTTGGCTCTACAGAGTACCAAATATACTGCTACAGATGTCAAAGTTGAGCCTTTGGATCCAACAGATGTCCAAGCAGAACCACTGGAAGATCCAAGTTACTCTGTTGGATCAAAATGTAGATTTCGACACACTGATGGACGGTGGTATAACGGTATAATTATTGGGTTGGAAGAGTTTGATGATGCAAAAGTTTCTTTCTTGACTCCAACATCTGAACACATGCTGGTGAGTATATATTTATGTTCATTTCTTTTACATATATCATTGCAGGGTCTATTACTAAGGGTCTTCTCAATTGTTGCCTAGTTGAAATTTGTATCATTATGAATTTCAGCCTTTAATCACACAGGTTCCATTTAGGAGTGATTTCGTTATGGACATCCAATTTTCATCCCCCCAAACACCTTGAAGAGGGAAACAAGAAACTTTGGGACTCCCTCTTTTTGATAATGAGAACCCATTTGACTTTTTGACTATTCTCTACACATTATCTTTTTGCCTGTGACACTGGTGTTTGTGAACTAGTGAACTACTCATAAGTTAATCAAACTGACTTATAAGTAATTTTGATGTTTGGAAACATATAAGTAGGTGAATATGTGACAAAAAAGTAATAGCTTTTACTTACAAGTCACTTGGAGACAAGTAGGTTGACCAACTAAAAGACATTTATACCTTTTTGCCAATTTGATTTGACAAATTACAACTTCACTATCACTATCCCTATCCCTATCCCTATCCCTTCTATCAATTTGCCTAACAACTTTCTCTCTGTGATAAATTCTCACTTTTTGTCATCAAACTTTCTCGTTCTCTCTCTCCTTTCACTTTTTCAAATGTTTTGTTTTTAGTCAGTTTGACATGTTTTTTGAACTTATAGACCCTTATCAAACAGTTCCACAGCTTATATTAATCCTTAGAAGTCAAACAGTTTCCAAACACTGAAGTTTAACTTCTAAGCCTTATAAGTAGAACTGTTTGCAAAAAAATATATTACTTTTTAAAAATCAAAGTGACTATTAGAGATATTAAAAACATGTGAAAAGGGAAGAGTTGAGAGACTGTGAGGAGAGAGAAAATTGTTGAGAGAAATTGAGAGAGAAAGTTGTTAGATAGAGTATTTACACAGAAAGTTTCTAGAGTTAAAAAGTGAGAACAGATTTTCTAGAGACTGAAACTGAGGGGAGAGATAAGAAGAGGGGGACAATTTCTAGGTTTTCTGTAAAGCAAAGAGTAAAAAAGTCTTTATTTGATCAAACCTACTTATCTAAAGTGAATTGTAGAAACTCAAGTGCAACTGGCATGCTATTATATGTGATTTTCTTCTGCTCAGCAAGTGTTTGCCTTTGTTTTCTTCTATTTTACATGCTCGGTTTTCTGACTTTCCTAGTATTTGTGGTTGAATTGCTAATTTTTAGATGTAGTGAAAAACATTAATGCTGTTATCTGATCTCAGTTTAATTGAAATGTATATATTTTTATGTACCCAGTTCTTCAGCAGTAGGGTACCCCAATTTTCAAACGGTGCCGTTTCATCTCAATTTGGTGATCAAATTATTATCCCAAAAAGCTCATTCGTCTTCACAACCCATTATTCTTCTCCTCAGCTCTTCTCTCAACTCCTAAATTCAGACCACACTTGTCTCAAATTTGGTTGTCACGTACTAACTCTAATAACATACTAAAATCATCACAACGGAATAATATAATAAATTATATTGTTATAACATAATTATTCTTGTCCCAAGATCTCGCAACCGTTACTAATACAATACAACTTAAATTAAACATAACTTAATATAAATAAGTTCTTCTACAACAAAATAATAGTACATTCCTAGTACTACATAACTAACTACTCCAAAGTCTTCTCTTTACCCTTGTCCTTACTAGAGGGTTCACCACATTCTGCCTTATCTGAAAGTTTTAAGGAAAGCAAGGATGAGCAACAATTTTGCCCAGCAAATAATATATCAATAAGGGTGTTCAATGTAGTTTTAAATTTCTCAAAGGTACAACAATAATGATAGTTCAAAGATAGCAAGAAGTATCAATGATTCTCAACAATAGTCGCTAAGGACAGAAAATATCAATAATATTCAACGATTAATCAATTTAAGATTTCAAAGTAATGAATACTGAGCAGTCACTAATGACTATGAACTTCTCCTAGAATTAACAGTAATAAGCTGATAATTTTATAAAACGAGTACAACAGGTGATCAGCCTAAAGTACCCTATGTCATGCATAACATTTAATCATTCTCATGTGCGCACGTCGGTTCCCCGACAATATATAAAATTCCCCTACCAAGAGGGTTGTTCATCTCAGTTATAAGAGTCTGCACCAAGTTAATTTGGTTTGGATAGCTTTTGATCTTATACCAATAGTCTAGTCGAATCAATGACTTAGACAACTTTCATTTAAAGTATATACATGAACAATTATCGTTCGATATCAAGATTCGAAAACAATTTCATTTCTAAACTACGAAATATTAAGTCATGAGATATTAATCATACTTCCAAGGATTTACTTGTACAACCAATAATAGTACAAGCTCAAGTAATGCTCAATAAAGAGTAGGGCTCGAGTACTTGCACAATATTCAAAGTTGTGTAAATTAGGAAGCTTGCTCAATATAAAATAGAGTTCAGATACTCGCCTCAAGCGTAGTTTACCAAAGCATAGTTTATCAACACTCTTTGAATCCTAACATAATATAGTTATGCGTATAGGATATTCATTAGTTACGTATACATACATGATATGTAAGTCTAAACGCATTCATAAATGTCTAACTTTGTTGTATGCTCTTCACTTATATCATCACATACCTTACGTACTTATAGTACAAAATCAGTTTATAAGACATCATAAAGTCAAATAACATAGTTTCTAATCATTGCTTTACAGTTTGCAAATACCTTTTGGACTTAACATTTGAAAATTTATAATCACTCATTAAACATTCAATTCTATCATTTAGCATGCTTCTTAATACATTGGATAGTATACTGGCCACATAATACCGATCAAGGTAACAACATAAGCCTGCAAACAACCTCAGACTAACAGCAGAAAACTGATCCTATTGCAGACTGACGCGATCGCGCTTGGTTTGTACTAAGGAGTGGCACTGCCGCGCTGCTCCTGGTGCAAACCAAGACATGGCTGCTTCTGCAGAAGGTCAGTGTACGGGTCTTGCACAATATATAAATAATCATGCCAAACACACATGTTAGTATGTGGGTAACTAAGGTTGACCTCACATCATAACATTAACATAGGTCATCATCTATTCTTATTTAATCAAGACTTTAAGTGTTAAATTCACAATTTTCTTACGTTTATTCGTTAAACACATGCTATGTGGTCCATAGGTCTCAACTACACATGCTTGCATTAGATTTGTCATGTATGTCAAGTTTGTGTAACTCTACTTCATTTAGGCTTGATCTAACCACTCCCAACTACTTTATAATGTATACTATTAGCTAGCATGCTTGTCAATCATGTCTGCATGCATGACACTCCTAATCACGATGTCAAATGTCAGAATACTTGTAATGTAGTTATTAACACTAATTTTCAAAGTTTCTTTTTTGAAAATCTCATGTCAAGTCACCAAGCATGCAAGTCACTTCATTTACTATACATTATTCTCTCACATATACATATTAGAACATATAAGCATGCTTACAAGTTCCTATATAGTTTATCAAGTTTGTATTTGAAACTTTTAAGTCTCCCTTAGTAAGTCATCAAAACTTATTCAAGCAAACAAAGTAAGTCCACAAACTATGTTATGCTTTCACGTTTAAAGATATATAGAATTAGATTATGATAGCATGCTTCCAAGTTCAAAACTCAATGTATACATAGTTTGTTTACACAGCCTTTTACTTGAAATTTTCCCTTCTACTCATGCTTGAATATACTATACTATTTTAACAATATAAACTAGTATATTGGTCACATATCAGAACTTAACATGTTGAGGCTTAAGGTCAGAACATGCATTACACCATGTTTATCAAACTAGTTTCCAACTCTTTAAGTCTTCTTTGAATAATCAAACTACCATCAACTAACATGTCTTACTATACGCATAGCAACCTCATTTTACATGTTAGGGTTATTTATATGCATATTCTAACCAAAATAGCATGCTCATCATAACACTGGACCACTAAAGCAGTATCTAAGGCAGACACCCCGTGCGGTCGCGCGGTATAAAGCTATAGAAGTTCGTTCAGAGGCAAAAATAAATGGCTCTGCATCTGCAGAGCCTTAACACATGTATATCCAATTCTAAAACCAGACTCACTGCAGCACTTCAAAGCATACATACCAACTCAGACAACACAGTGACATGCTAATTCATACTACTTTGACAGAGAATTCATGTAATTGCTAAGAATTTGACAAAACTTAAACTAAGGACAAAAACAGAATTCATACCTCCTTGAAGCTCAAATGAATTCTCAACACACTGATTATACTCCCTCAATGCTCAGCAACTCACTCTCTAATGCACTTATCAGACAATTTTCACGTAACAGAGAATGAGAAGAGGGTGCTATATATAGAGAATTCATTGCCTAGTCAATGATCTTACACTATGGATTGATTCAATGGAAATTGGGATGAAACAATGGTTATACAGAAGTTGGCCAACTGCCCACCTTGTAGCCATCATCACAGCCCTCTAGCATCATCATCTTTCTCTTAGCCTTTTTGTTTTTGCTGAGTTTTACACAATAGTAGAGGGATAGGCCATTGGCCTAATACCCGGCTAATGACCGAGACTATCAATTTGGGACAAGGCTTTAAATCTCAGTAACTATAGTACATAAGGCTTAGTTTGGTTCTTTGAACTCCAAAAATGAAATTTTAATGTGTTAATGCTACTACATAATGGAAAGTTAATAATTATTTATGTATCCACATCATATAATCCATGTACATTAGTCAAGTCTAAATATTTATAACATGTATGTGCTCAATTTAATTGGTCATTAATAATTCCATATCATCATAAAACTTTATTATTTCAATTAGACTTGCTTATTGAAATAACTTGTAATTCTTTGATGTAGTACATTTTTTATGTTCCCACACATACTTATTGTCACAAAAACAATTATTTATGTAACTTATAATTCCTTCCACTTTATTATATAGTTTTCATATATTATATAGTTACTACAAGGTGTCACACTACACATTCTTTTCAATGTAGGAATTATATACTATCACATATCTTACACACATCAATTAAATAGATAATACATACTCTAATTATGTAAATTACTTTGCTTATTCGTAATTTATTATTCACAATAACAATTAATTAATAATATAATATTAATTAATCATTCACTCCTTAAATTTATTCACCAACTTAAACCATTTTAAATTAAACCACTTAAATCTCCATTCTCATGCCACTCAAGGCATCTTACAATTCTCATCATCAATTCTACATTTTCTCAATTATTATAAATTCAATTTAAATTAATTGAATTACTCATCTCACCACACATCAATATTTATATTCAAATAAATATTCATTTTCTTATTATATCAAAATAATTATTTATTCATGAAATTCTCGGTTCTTACATATATACTCTCTCGATCCCTCTATGTAGTCTCTCCCTCTCTCTCTTGATTCCTCTATGTACACTCTCTCTTTCTCGATCCCTCTATGTACTCGCTCTCGATCTCTCTATGTTATGGTTCAAAGTCGCGGTAGCAACCTAGGTTGCAGAAGGTTTTTTAGTGAATTGGTTTCAGTTTCGACTTCGGTTTTGGATGTCGCGCACTGTTACGCTAGAGCTTCAAATTTATTTATTTATTTATATTATTTTTGTTAGTTGATATGTAGATATATATATATATATATATATATATAATATATATTTTATTATGACTTATTTATATTCTACAAAAAGAGTACTATTGTTTGATATTTCACAAAAGAGTCCCACTTGTTAATTTTCCTTTATACCGTTATTTCAACTTGATTCTTCCGCTACTTGAAATTACAATTTGTGACTGATTATCGAATCAGTGAGCAAGGAAACCAAACTGATACGCCAAGATTTCGGCAACTTGGCCGATACTTTGAACCATGCTCTATGTACTCTCTCTCTCTCTCTGCAACATACCCAATTTTGCATTAAATTTTATAATGAAACCCATGACTTGTTACAACTCCTGGATCTAAAGCCCGAGCTTTCTCTGTTGCTGCTTTCAAAATTCAAAGTTCAAACTCCACAAACTTAGGACAATTCTTCTACACAACAGAATTCTTCCCAATACTTATAGGTAAATGTTTTGATTGAAGAGGTGAGAGTAGGTAAATTCTCTCAGACGTATTTTTGACAGCAACAAATTTGATTGTTGACACGAATAAGACTCCTTCACTTTTCATAAGTCGATAAACTATATAAAAGTCGGTGAATTATCATTTGCAAAGCTTTTATGCAGATTGGAACTCAACACTACTGTTTTTGTATATAATTACGCATCTGTTTTTTTGTGTGCTAGACAAAGGCAAGTTTTATTGTAGTAAAACACTAATTTCAACTAAATTCTTTTGATGGACCAAATGGTCCCGAAGGGATGGTATTTACATATTTTTGTTTGTGAAGATTTAATAGGTACTTATTTATACATGTGATATATATAGGGAGATGATCCATAGGTTATGGATCATTTCCTAGACAACCCATACTCAACCGTTCATTGCAATCACAGACGACTAAGATTTAAGTATCCGTAAAAAGTTCTTATGAATAGTTTAAGTTAAAAAATGGCAGAACACACTCATTCTCTCTTTAACAAACTTTTTCTCTTTCTTACATCAAATTTTAATTTTAATACTGTTAGAAGATATATAACATATTGTGTTAGAAGATATGACAAGATGTACCATAATTGTAGCTTCATTAATCAGTGTGTACACAGTACTGTAATTTAGGAATTACCATAAACTGTAATTAGGATTTTATGTAGATATATCAATCTATGTAATAGAAAGAATTAACTTCAATGAAATAAGCTTCTCAATTTCTACTTGGTATCAAAGCTTGATCCTTTGTCAAAAGCTTTTACCTTTTTTTCTTCCTTATTCCAACTGCCGATCATAGTTTTTCATAGAAACCTTGCATGATCAGTTTTGTTGGAAAAATTGAGACCATATTAGGGTTCTACAGTACTAGGCAATCAGACCGGAGTTTTCCATTTTTCGACCCACCGCCACACGCCCCCACGCGCCGTCCCACTCGCCGGGTGCTGACGCCATGCTCTGACTTCAACCGTCGCGTGAGCCACTTCCCGACGACTTTTTTCGGTGCGGTCTTTTCTAGTTTGGTCGTTTCTCTCTCCTCTTGCTATCTACAATGGACTTAAGGTGTTTTGTTGAGTTTTTCACAACCCTTTGTTATCACTGTTAGTTCGTTTGGCCTTGAGATGCAACTGGTGCTTACTGTTGTCCCTTAAAAGCTTCATTTACACCTTATTCTTTTTGGAATTACTCTGCCAAATTTTTGAGCCAATTATATTATCTTTTTGAGCCAAATTTTTGGTTTTCAATCCCTTGATATCATTTGGAAATTTAATTCTCCTTGATATAGATTGTATCTTCCTGATAATACTATTTTATGGCGGAACAAAGTGGTGCTAGCAGTAAGGTTCAGAACAGTGGAATGGAACAAGACTTGTTCAAGAGTCATACTCTTAATTCAGCATTGACTCTCGGTCCTTTTAAACTGGATGGAAACAACTATTTAGCATGGTCTCAAGCATGTCGCATGTCCATTGAGGCCAATCGTATACAACACTTCATCAATGGAACAACCACTATGCCTGAGATACCGGGTCTGGCCCAGGAAGAACGGAAATCTGATAACTCCATGGTGAAAACCTGGATTTTTAACTCGATGGAACCCAGTGTGGAAAAGTTACATGTTCTTAGACATTGCATATGAACTTTGGGAGGCTATCTCTCAAACTTTCTATGTTTCTGGTGATATGTAAGGCCTATGATATTTGTAAACGAATCTGTGAGTTGGGTCAAGGGGAGAAGTCTGTGACACGGTATTTTGCAGAAGTTAATGCACTTTGGTAGGAGCTTGATCATTTATCGAGTTTTTTCAGCCAAATGTCTAGAAGATGTTGTTGCTTATCAAAAGTTTGTGAGTGAAGATAGAATTGTGGATTTCTTGGCCGGTCTGAATATAGAATTTGATCAAGTTCGAGCACAGTTGATTGGTCAGACACCTTTTCCATCACTGGGAGAGGCTCATGTTAGAGTCCAACAAAAGGAAAGTAGGCGCCGGGTGATGGTTCTAAACTCTATTGACCGATCAGCCATGGTTGCTTCGTTTCCTAAGTTTGTGTAACGACCGAGAAAATTGGATTATTATGTGAATTAATTTTTATTTGATTATATTGAATAAATGAAATTATATGTTTATTAAACTGAGTAAGTTGTTGAAAGGTCATTCTCTGACTTAGGATGAACGTATGATCGTAGGATTCTGGCTATATGCTAGAAATAAATGATTTGAATTTCCAAGACGAAAATGAAAGTTTTCTGAGAAATTTTCGAAAAATCACTATTCATCCATTTTTGCTAGGGAATTATTTTTGAATTTCCGAGAAACGCGTAATGATAGAATTCTGAGATAAAAGGGAATATCCAATAATATTTCAGTTATGACAAACGAAATTTTCGCCTGAGGACTTGAAGGCATAAGGGTTGGGGAAAGTGAATTCTAAGAAAAGAAAAGATTAAGTATAATAAGAAAGATTATTATACGGGAAGGATACGAGTATAATGCTAGGTATTGTACGCGTATAATATGAAGATAATACGACGTATAATACGAATATCATACGAAGTACGTATATACGAAGAGAATACGAGAATTATTCCATAAGAATACGAATGTCTTAATGGACTATAACTATTGGACTAGACTTTGTCAAGCTCATGTTAAGTAATTGGCAAGCCCAATTGAACAATGAAGGAGGCCCAATGATAAAGTATATCAAGGCCCAAATAATATTTAAAGCAAGCCCAAAGTTAGGTTTGATATTGAATAAAACCCAATCCCGAACCAAGAACCAAACCCGTGGGTCGAATCGATGGATTACCGGGTCGGTTTGGTATATGGGTTGGGGCAACCCATGGGGCCCCTACAACCCTCACATAGTCGGCCACTTGGTGGCAAAGTTAGTTGATAGCTTCCTTTGGAAGCCTTGCAAGAGGAGGTGTGAATAGTAAGGAGGTGAGTTAATAACCATTTTGCCCTCACCTTGTAATTTTTATAAAAGGCTAGACACTATGTTCATTAGTTGTTTTACGAACTTTGAACACTTATATTGAGAGAGAGCATTAACAAGGAATCGAAGTAAGGAAAAGCTAATTAGTTATCAAACTATCAAAAACGCGAAGAACGCTAAGGTAAAAATACATAAATCCTAGCCTTCGATTCTTTTCTATTTTACTTTTTATAGAGAAGTATGAATCGGTGGAGCATGTCTCTTCCGGAGTAATAAGGATGGATATTAGTGGATTAAAACGTTAATAAGCCATGAGTAAGAGAAATCATTAAAGAATGATTAAGCATTTAATGAAGAAAAACCATCAAAACTTCGAATTTGTTGTTGATGGACAAATTTAAAACCATCTCGTAAGAATGAATAACAAACGTGTAAATTAAAATTTAACCAATGAATTTGTCTTTTAACGGATTCAGAAACTTATTCTGTCCTGATGAAATTAAAGTACGTAAGATATGTGAGAAAATGGCTTTTGAACGAGCCTATTCCGAGTTATAACGATAGAGTTACGAGCTCGGGAAGGAATCATATTGAAAATTATAAAAATGTTTCCGACGTCAGCTTTTGTTAATACAACTTTTCGCGTGGTAATTATGGGGGATGTATATACTTAATATACATGAAGAAAGAATTCCTAAACAATATGTATAACTATGGATTTAGGAATTAAACGTTGATGAAAAGTAATTAAATGAAGAACGTAAAATGCGTAAACGTAAACCGTGAATCGTATTCGAGTTTAACAAGCGCCTTATGGTTACATAGTATGTAATAGATAGACGTGATACGAAAATGTTAAAATATAAAGGTAAAACCTATGTAATCGCTATACGTGGTCCTATATTGGTATTCTGGGGGGAAACGTATTCGAAATAACCAATCGGTTATAGTTATAGCTATTGTAATAACATAAACGATGAGCGATGAATGTCGGTTTATGACGTTAGATGTTATTTAGCCGCAATGAACGCTAAATAAGCTTAACGAATGTTATTAGTGAGATAATTCGATTAAGACAGAAGAGAAAGAAGTTGGTATAAATAATGTGTTTAGATTGTTTGGTAGCTAATTTACGTTTGCTATGTGAATATATCATGTAGAAACTGTAAAGACCAAGAAAAGTGAATTTAAAGTAGACGCTTGAAGGCAAGTTCTTCTAACTCTTGTCTGACCTTCGTGTTAGGCAAGTTTTTGTGGTTCATGTTATACTGTGCATGAATTGTTATGAAAGAGTCGATGCCATACTTAACTCGACTAGACGAATCTTAAAAGTTGATTGATTTATTTACAAGTCTTTCAAAGTAGTATTGATAACGCTATCCTATGCCAAATGTTTTGGTAAGGTAAGCCTGAGTATGAATAAACAAATGTATTTTATGTCGGTTATTCGACGGGCACATGAGGTTGCCAAAACTTAAACGTAAATACGTTTAACGGATGAGTGTTGATCAACATAGAGTACTATATGTTGATCACCTGGAAGTGCTCGTAAGATATACGGACTTACGGTCTTAGTGTCGGGTTATCCTTTTCATGAATGAAAACAAATGGGAATGTTCATGGTCTTTTGACCAACTCAGTATTCTTAAGTGACTGTCCTTTGAAATTGTTTTAAAGAATTGGAAAGTGCTATTTTGATTATTCGTAGTACTTCATAACTATTTGTTCAGTTATAAAAGATAAATCATATGATTCTTGATCTTGTTGTTGCACTATACATTGTTAGACTTGCTGAACTAGTTATGCTCACTTCTTACTTGAATTATATGATTGCATCTAAGATCTAACGGATCGAGGGATCCGACAAAGATGAGGGCAAAGCCAAAATGGATAAATAGATGTCCTATAATAGAATAGTACATTCAACCGAGTGTTTCTTCGTGGGGAGCGCCGGTATTGTTTGTAAAGGACGGAGTGTTAGAATATCAACTTGAGGGGGGAGTGTTAGAAGATATGACAGATTGTGTTAGAAGATATGACAGGGTATACCATAATTGTAGCTTCCTTAATCAGTGTGTACACATTACTGTAATTTAGGAATTACCATAACTATGACGCCTCCAAATCCAGCTATCTTCCAACCCGACAAATGGTGCTACACGGTACTCATAACTGTACATTCATTCTATTGAAACGACAACAAAATGTGTGAATCAACGACATTCTTATTACAATAATAATATTAAATTCCGTTCCCATGTTCTTACACCATTACATTCCTTGTTCATCATAATATAATACATACACTTACTAGTCTATTACAAGATAAATTAATCATTCATCTTCGCCTTTCCTTTATCTCTACTGGAACCCTCGGTTCACTCGACCTTAGCTGTAATCATATGATTCAAGCAAGGAGTGAGCATAACTAGCTCAGCAAGTCTAACAATATACTATATAGATACCACTTCGTGAATCATATGATTATTCTTCAATAACTGAACAATAGTTATGAAGTACTATGAAAAATTGAATAGCACTTCTCATCTTATAAAACAATTCCGAAGTACATATAGTAGTTTTGGAAATTCTGAGTAGGTCCATAGACCATGAACATTCTCTTTAGCTTTTATTCATGAAAATGACAACCTGACACTAAGTCCGTAAGTCCGACATATCTTACGAGCACTTCTAGGTGATCAGCCTATAGTACTCTTGTTGATCAACACTCATCCTTTAAACGTATTTACGTTTATGTTTTGGCAACCCCGCATGCCCATCGAATAATCGATGTAAAATACATTTGTTTATTCATACTCAGGCTTACCTTGAATCCATACCAAACAATTGGCGTAGGATGGCGTTATCATTTCTATATTGAAAGACTTGTAAAGAAATCAATCAATCTTTCAAGAATAGTCTAGCCGAGTTAAAACTGGCATCGACCCTTTCGTAAAACATTTCATGCATCTCATAACATGAATCACTGAAAACCTGGCTAACACGAAGGTTAGACAAGCGATAAGAAAACTTGCCTTCAGCGTCTGCTACAGTAAAATTACTTTCCTTTTGAGTCCTTACGGTCTCTACAACACATAACATACCACATTGGGTCATGAATGAACATACATGGTTCCTAATGACTCTTACCCTTCTCAATCTAATCATGTATTAGATTTGTTATTATTGTTTCCGGCTTGCCGTTATAATTTACATCGTTCTTACCAACTTCTTTCTCTTCTATAACTTAACTGAAATTATTCCATTAATACAACTCGTTTCGAGTTAATCATCCTTCCTCACGGCTTACTAACGTTCTTACACTATTAAATCGTTACTCGATCGTCATTGGTGGAGTACCAACGTTGAATACCATTCACGGTTTACTTACCATTCACGTTTTTCGTTTAATTATTCTTAAACCATACTTATTTTATTAACAAAGCTCGTTTCAAGTATTTATCTGCCCTTACGGCTTATTATCGTTCATCGTTTTAGTATTAACGACTTGCGTTCAATTAATCTTTCCTTCAACCTTCAGTCGTTAACTTAAGGTTTTCAACATCTTAATTGATGTTACTTTAGGTTTAGCATGGATATAATTTACCAGCTTTCTCTTTATATTTAAAAACATTCCTCTCTATGCTTCACTTAGTGCTAGCGCTGCGGCGCCAACTTTTTTTTCTTGGACTCACGCCGAGGCATGAGTCTCCATTGCCTAAAACCCGAGCACGGTGCTGCGGCGCCATCTCCTATACTAGCCGCGCTGCGGCGCGAAATGTCAGTAGCTCACAACATTCTTGGCGTTGCGTCGCCACATATTTTGCCTTGACTGGCGCTGCAGCGCCAGTACTCAGCACCAGAAAATTTTGACAGATAACTTTTTATGTGAAATTTCCGGGCTCATAACTACCTCGTTATATGTTCGAATTGACTCGTTCAAACGCCGTTAGTTCACAAATTACATGTTCTAAGTATTCATGCAAGAATTTTATAATTTCGAATCCGTTAACTCAAAATTCACCTTTTAGTTCATTTTAACAAAAACGATAAACGTTTATGAACATTCATAGCTCGTTTCTTCGTTCTAAGTCGGAATTCGGTCATTTTCGAGTTCGCAACTCTAGAATGCCAAATGAGACTATTCTCCATCGAAAACCAACGTTTTCGAGCTCAAAGTCAAAATTTGACTTCCATGTCGAGAATTTCACGAATTCGACGATTATCGTCCAAACTCGTGAATTCTGCCAAAACTTCGTTACTTAAGATTTGTTCTTCGTTTCAAATGAATTTATTCCATCATACTAACATCTTGACATACATATTTCAATAACTTATTCATGATAAGTTTCTACATAATCTTCATGAGTTCAAAACTTTATTTATTGCTTATCTTACCACATGACTTATTTACGGCTTAAGTCTTTTGATTAATCATTCCTACTTCTTCTTAGCATACATGTTCTACCACTACTCACTTCTATAACAATGGAAGAGAAAGAATCATGGTTAAAGTTCTTACTCTTGAAGATCACTTGATTAAGCTTTAATCTTCTTCTTCTTGCTTCTTCAACTATGAAAGACTAGCTTATTCTGGCTTATTCTCTCTACCAAATAAGTTGTATTATGTTAGATGAAATTAGCAAGTGTAAAAATGATCTAACTCTTCCTCTATTTATAGGATTGTTAAGGTTAGGGTATATTAGTCAATAAACCAATCCCACCTCCTTACTATTCATTTCCTATGACCTAAGTTAACTTGTTCATCAGATTAATTAATTGGCCATCACAACACTTAGCCATTAAGTTAGTTGCTTATCATATAGCTTATCTCTTGCTTAGCCACCAAGTACTTTACTTGGCCACCACTTTGGGTCATCCATGGGTTGCCCCATGAGTTTAAACCATCCAATAACCCATTGGTTCTTACATTGGCCTTTTAGCTTAACTAATCTTAACTTATACATTGGGCTTGTAATTAAACAAACACTTGGGCTTGTTCATTAATTCACATTGGACTTAACCATGTCTACCATTGGGCTTAACCATTCCTATACTAGGGCTTTATCATAATTCCAATTGGACATTACAATTTCCTACACAATCCTACAAATCCAATACATTTGGCTTAAAACCTTATAACGTATAATTTGCGTATTAATCTCGTATTCCACTCGTATACTTATTTATATACGACATATCCTTATTCATACATACTCGTATAATACCTCGTATTCATTACCTCGTACAATACCTACATATTATACGATCATCGCTTTAATTCATTATACGCATTTCATTTCCTTCTCGGAAATCACTTTTCCTAACCGTTAGGTTTTAAGTCCGCAGCCGAAAAACTGCGTTTTCCATAATTGAAATATTATTGAATATTCCATCTCATCTTAGAATTCTATCATAACGCATTTCTCGAAATTTCAAACTTAATTCTCGAGCAGAAATCCATGAATAGTGTTTTTCAGAAAATTTCTCGAAAAGCTTTTATTTTCGTCTTGAAAATTCAAACACTTTAATTCCTTCACGTAGTCAAAATACTACGATATTCCGATAGGATTAGGTTATAGAACGTCATCCATCTTGTCATCACATAATTATAACAAATAATATAATTTATTATTATTTAATTAAATAAAATTAAATTATTTTACAATTTACTCCATATTTCTGGGTCGTTACAATAACTATAATTAGGAAGTATATATATCAATCTATCTAATAAAAAGAATTAACTTCAATGAAATAAGCTTCTCAATTTCTATAAATACCTTTTTTGTTACAAACCCAAAATTATTAATCTATATATCGTTAAAAAGCGCTCATTAACATCTTTAAAATAAGATCTATTGTTGATATCTTTATTTAGCTAAAATGATCAAAATTGGGATTAAAATTTTGTATTTTAAAATACACCATTATAAGCGTTGGTTGCAAATTTTGACATTTTAACTATATCTAAGCATATAAACAATGTCTCATCTTTTGAAGATCTTTTCGAGATCTTTCCAATGACTGAGATTGTCAATTTTGAATTTATAACGAAAAATATATTGAATTTTGAAATTTGGTTGGAGAAAGAGAAAGTTTGGGTTAGGAGAGAAAATGAGTGTTTTGACCCTTTCTGAGTTTTTAAACTTTAAAAAACTATTCGCAGGAAGTTGTTGCAGTAGGAACTTCTTTTAGATACTTGATCTTCCCTTTTAATCTTGGTTGGCTGAGGATGAGTTGGCTAGAAAATGATCCATAGCCAGCGGTGGCTATGGATCATTTCCCATAAATATATGGTAATAGGGAGTGGCCTTAAAAATTAACTTTAAATGTCGTTGGTTCCAATCCTCATACTTGGAGCGAAACTTGCCTATCAAAAAAACGAGCAAAACACATTTGCTATGGTTGTCATAGTATATGTTATTACAACAACCCAAAACAATGTAGTTGGTGGGATTTCAATAAATGTCAATTTAGTCGCTTTGACTATTTTCATAGCATGTTTGTCATTTAACCATTTCATTCCTCAAAATTGCGTCATTTTGGGTCTTTCCACTGCCAACTAATTGTGGCAGCACAGGCACATTTTATATATCTTATTTATCAGTCTACTAGCAATTGGTTTTCTGTTTGGCTAAGAAAACATTTCAGCACAACCTACATTAATCTAAGCATGGGTAAACTATTGTTGATTTAATTATTATTGTAACATCAAGTCCACTGATTTTAGTAAATCAACTTACTAATACTGGACCACCGAGTGCAGATGTGCAAGTTTTTCCAACAGCAACGATGTCGATTTGGTTCTAACTGCCGCTTATCTCATGGTATGTTGCAATAGTTCTATGAATTCACAAATAAACTTTGGAAATGGTTCCAAAGACTTCCCACTCCAAAACACTGTGTTTCTTTTATTGCTGAAACTGATGTGGAATACCTGGGTGAATGGGATTGTTTTGCCTATTACGAATATGACATTCATGAAAATACGAGACATGTTCTTTTTAGTTGGAATATTGGAAGAGCTTGTTCAGTAATCTTCTTCTGCTCCCCAATTGGAAAAGTTTAGTACACTTGCATTTGTTAGTCTACTTTTCTGCCTCACCTAATGCTGCCGCATTCTTGATAGAGGAGTTGAACAATGGGTGCATTGGCGATTGTTATTATTTCTGTTATCCTTATTATTTCCAATAAAAATTGCTGCTATTTATTTCTCGTAATTGCATTTTGCCATTTACTCAACTTCTACAAGTTCTTTGTCATTTCCTGAAAAAGAAGCTTATTTTGGATATTAAGCTAGCGCATATCTTCTCCTTCACTTGCTCTTATAAGTTTCCCAAGCATCTCTGTACTCAACTATTGTAGTGTCATTTGTGCATTAGGGGTTAATGTACCATTATATTCCCTGAAGAAGTATATACCCACAGTTTGGGATCAATCGCTGGTGGGTTCTAGTATTTGGGCTGCCCCAGACAGTAAAGCTGGCATTTGGCGGAAAGCTGAACTTGAATTATGGGATGAAAAACTAAGAGTGGGTCAAGTTGTTTTTCGAGACGATGGAAGCTCTTTAAGGCTTGGGACTGACGCTATTTCATTGTCTGAATATGCTCAAATGAGGGACGAAGACGGAAAGGACTCAAGTTCTGAGCAATCCGATTTTAGTGACTATGATGAAGATAGCTCAGAAGGTTTAGGGTTTCTTGAAAGCTCTACCTTGCAAAGGGGTATTCAGACTGAATATGCTGTTTTTGCAAAGTGGGAGAATCACACTCGTGGTATTGCTTCGAAGATGATGGCTAATATGGGTTACAGCGAAGGAATGGGTCTCGGTGTTACAGGGCAAGGAATGCTGGATCCCATCTCAGTGAGAGTACTTCCGCCAAAACAATCTCTTGATTATGCTCTCGAGCCTCAAGAGAACGTCGAGAAAAAAGATAATCCCGAAAAGAAACGAAGCAGAGGTGGGAAGAGAAACGTGACAAGAAGTTTGCAACAGCAGCTAGGCTAGCCAAAGAGACGGAGGAATCAAGCCCCGACGTCTTTAGTCTCATCAATACACACCTTGCAAAGCATGGTGACGCGTTGAGTGGTGGGGATTTGGGAAAAACACAGAAGAACAAAGGCTCCGGGGACGGGAAGAAAGAAGATAGGCGGGCTTTAGTTGCTTATGATGATGAGGTGAAAGAGTTGAGGCTGCGGATTGAGAAGCTGGAAGAAATGGTTAGCCGAAACAAGAAAGAGAAGGTGGTTTATGAGGCTGCTATGAGAAAACTGAACAATACTCGCAAAGCTTTGGCACAGGTTGAGGAGGCTCATGCATCTGCTTCAAGTGCAGTTGCCAGCAAAGAAAGAGAGAAGAAATGGCTCAAGTTCTAATAGCTGCTTGATATTTGTATTCCTCTGCTGTTTTTGTTTATCAATGTATTCATATTTTGCTTCCACGCTATGAAAATCTGAGTTAACTCTTTTGATCATGTCTAGCAAGCAAGGAGGTGGTGCATTGTTTTGGCTAAACGGACCGAGGGTATCAATATTTTAGATGGTACTTGACTTTTAACTAGGCAAATATTATATTTACTGGAAAAGAAATTATTGTTTTTAAGGATTATTAAGGTTTGAATAATTTGATTACACAAAACGCATGGTCATAATTTTGATATTTTTAACAACAATAAATATTCGAAATGTACATTTTGTGTGCATATAATAGTCTAATTGCATGGGAGAGTACAGTAATTGTTTTTTTTTCTTTTTTAACAAAATCGTGGGATAAGGACAGAATAATTATTATTAATAAATGAATTGAATTACAAAAATACTAGAGATACCTCCTCCCGTTTCAAATTGAAAATCAAAAATTGAGTACATATATGTTTGTTTTTAAATAAAACAAAATAGATTTGCGTAATTCTTTAACACGAGGAACGAAAAGGAGACCGTCGTGATAACTTCACATCCAAATTTAAATAAATCTATTTTCACCTATTAATGCAAATCAAACCTCATCCACGGAAGACCATGGAAAAAAATATTGTTGAATGAGTAAATCTCAAATTAGGAGAAGAAAGACTCAACACATTGAAAAAATTCAAACTAGGGAAAATAAAAACCGATAAAGGGTAAAGGAACCCCATAAAAGGACTTTTTCCGAACAAAAAAATAAAAAAGAAAACCTTATAAAGGGAGAAAATAAGAACAAGAAAACGAAAAAACGTAAAAAAATAAATTCGGGATGGTCTTTTTAATGTAGATCAGAGAAGCCAATCTCTCCCCCCCCCCCCCCCCCCCAATATGAAAATATAGAGGCAAGGGTTTTTTGCATAGAGAAA
>JADPQE010000147.1:0-20001 GCA_016801055.1 Panax notoginseng | reverse complement strand
TTGATCTTTATTTTTGAATTCTGCTTCACAATTGATTATTATGAAGTATTATTGATCTTGGATAAACCGTTATACGAATCCCTACTATTTGTCCTTCTGTCTCATTGGATTCGTTCTCTTTAAGATATTTTTCATCATCCTCAGTCCTAAATGATGATATTAATGAATATCTTTGGCCTGTAGTGCAAAGATGTATGATTACTTGATGAATATCTTTGGCCTGTAGTGCAAAGATGAACAGGTGTTGAGATGAACATGACTGACAGGTGATACAAATGAATATCTTTGGCCTGTAGTGCAAAGATGAATATTTGGATAAAGATGATTATTAATTGATGTTACAGGGATAAAATATTGATGATGGACTTTTAAATCTGAGAAGATAGTAGAATTCTTTCTCTACTTGACTCTTCTAATGGTTTGCTGTTTCCGCTGCAGTTGTTGATCTAAAACTTGTTGTCGATTATATTCTATCAGATTTTTCCCTGTTGAAGACTAACGATAATTTGTTTGTATATTATCTTAGTCATAATATTCTTTACTGGGCTAGTTGAGCTCACCCTTTTCCTTTTTGTTCAATTTTTCTTCTCAGGAGGTGAGAACATAGCAGGATCTAGTCGGGGTATGGAGTGATGGTTCTAGAAAGATGTTTTAGCAGTCCTCACTATTTCTGTAAAATAGTGTTTGAATAATTGTAATGAGGATTTATTTGAGTGTGGATATTGTCTAGAAGACAATATTTGTATTTAAACTCACAGTATGTGTTGTCGTATTTTGCACGACATTTGTATTATTGAAGTTGTAGTTTGCTTTCTGTACCATGTATTTGGCGACTCAGAATGAGTGTTGTATACCTATTTTGGGGGCGTCACAGTAGATATGTCGGGTCATCCTTCTTGTCGTCGGTTTTCAAAAGAAGAGTTTGAACGTGTTAAAGAAATGACCAAGTGTGGAATTGCTCCACGTCAAATTCTTTCTTCATTACGACAATGTAATCCGAATCTCAAGGCCGTTTCTAGAACAGTGTATAATGCAAAAGCCAAAGTGCGTAGGGATAATTTGGGTGGTCGTACAATGATTCAAGCTTTGGTTGAAGAACTTGGTGCAAATGGTTTTACTTATGATGTGGAATTCGATTCTACCGGACACGTGACACGTTTATTTTTTGCTCACCCTATATCAATAGCATTGACTAAAAGGTACTCCCATGTCTTTGTAATGGATTGTACTTACATGACCAACAAGTATAAAATGCCGTTACTTGACATTGTTGGAGTATCAAGTTTCAATACATCATTCTACTCATGCTTCACTTTCTTACAAAAAGAGGAAGTGGAAGACTATATTTGGGCTTTGAAGAGATTTGGGGATATTTTTGGTGTTAATTGTGAACCTTTGACTATTGTGACAGATTAGAGAGTTGGCATTGATAAAAGCTATTACAGTGGTTTTTCCAACAACATTCAACATCCTATGTGTACGGCACATTGAGAAGAACATATTGACAAATTGTAAATCTCAATTTCAAGAAGGTGAAGATTGGGAAGGATTTATGAAAAGTTGGAGAGTGGTTATAAATTCTTAAAGTGCATATGAATACAATAGAGTATTGAAGCACTTTGAAAATCAATACAAAGAAAAGACGAATGTTCTCAATTACATCAAAAATACTTGGTTGCATCTAAAAGAGCACTTTATTTGTGCATGGACAGACAAACACACTCATTTTGGAACTCATGTTACCTCAAGGGCAGAAGGAGCGCATGCACTTCTTAAAAGGTACTTACAAATTTCAACTGGGGATCTTAGTGACGTCAAAAACAAACTATGTCTTGCAATTGAGAATCAATTTCAAGAAATCAAAACACAATTTGAAAGTGAAAAAATAAGAATCCCTCATCACCTTCATATTTCTTTGTTTAAAGAGCTTCTTACTAATGTGTCAGTGTTTGCTTTAAATGAGCTCCATAAGCAATACAAGTTAGTCATGTCTCATGAAGAATCTCTTACTTGTAAAAATCATTTTATGACAGTCATGGGTATGCCTTGTGCACATAAAATGAAAAGTTTGGGAGATGAAGTGTTACATTTAGATGATATACATTCACAGTGGAGACTTGACACAAGATCATTTTGGATAATTATTTTACTCAAAATAGTGAAGAAAGTGAGATATGTGGACTGCTTGAAAAGTTGAAGGAAAGATATGTGGAGTGACCTCTTGAGAGACAACAAGTTGTTCAAAAGAAAATGTATGAAATTTTGGATGGACACGAGTCGTTATTACATGAGCCTCGTATATAACCCCACAAAGGTCGTCCTACGGGGTCAAAGAATAAGAAGACTACATTTACAAGACGTGATCCATCTGCTTTTGAGTTTGTAGAAAAGGTAAGGAAGTGTAGTATATGCAAAGATCCGAGCCACAACAAAAGATATTGTCCATTCAAAGATAACCCAAACACTTCACTTCATACTCAATTCAGGTTTTAATTTTACTAACTTCATTAATTTGATTGATTAAGTAATACTAATATTAGTTTACATACGGTAGTATATATTACTATAATATTGTGTAGCTTTGATCTTTCAGTGTTGATCAAGGTGATGGACTATCTGACATATCTTTACTGTAACTCATTCAAAAAGAAGAAAGGTGCTTCTAATGAAATTTGTTTATATATAATTTGAATGTCTTAAAAATAAACACATTTTTAATGCTTTTATTTTCCTATTGTGTTCATCTATGTCTACAGTTTTGGTGCCAATTTTGGACTGATGATGCACCTGTTGCAAGTTTACATGATGCCAGTTTGGACTTTTGAAGAAAGTGAATTTGATCATTCAACAGTGGAAGAATTTAAAGTTTATGAAAAGATGTTATGTTTAGTTTAATATATTTTTGAAGTGAACATGTATACTGTACCGTAATATGAGTGGATTTTTTTTAAGTAATGTTGTCTGTGAAACAATGATATTAGAGTAATCAATTTATGCTATGCTATGTATTTGTTGTGGGTAATTTGGGAAAATGAATTTGGTATTGTTGTTAAGTTTCAAGAGTTACTCAACTATAGTTAGAGGTGGGTCCTACCGTGTGGAAATATAAGAAAAACGTGTGGAAATATCACTTGCCTACATTTAATACTCAATGGGAGTTACATGTATCTAGACATCCATATGAATCTAGACATTTTATAACACTCCCCCTTGGATGTCTATTATATAGCAATACGCATTGAAAGCTGCCTCATTAAAAACCTTACCGGGAAAAACCCAATGAAAAAAAATCTTGTTTAAGGAAAAAAGAGTGCCGCGCGCATTAGCTCCCCCTCATGAATGTATACTAAAGTTCTTCAGCTGTCGCATTCCAATATTGGGACGCAATCCTTCAAACGTTGCAGTTGGTCTGCTAGATTATCTTTGATGTATCCTCCCTTTAATTGAGCTATACATGCAACATTCATACAGAATGGATGGAGTTCTTTTGTAGCAATTTTCTAAGAATATGTCTTGTTAAAAACCTTACCAAATAAAAACCCAGTGGAAAAAAAATTTGGCGAAGGAAAAGAGTACAATATTCTTGTATAACTTCTAGTGCCTTAGGATTTCCTCATTAAAACCTTGCAAAGGAAAACCCAGTGGGAAAAAACCTTAGCGAAGGAAAAAGAGTACAATCAGCACATATCCTTTTACTCCCCTTCATAAGAACATAAAATTTCTATTGTTCATGGTAAAAATATCATTAAGTCGAAGTATGCCAATATTGTGCACCATCTTCTTCAAAATCATAGTTGAATCAAAGTCATACCTGAAACATGAAAGAATGATTGGTGTTAAAGATAAAATTTCCCAGAAGAAGAAAGTACAAGAAAAACAAGTTGCAGCCTATAAAGAGGTTATACCCATGAAACAAGCTACAAAAATTATTAATATACTTTTATGCATGTCTTCAATATCAGATGTTGTAGGATTCTGGTGACTATGCTTTCATTTGAAAGCATGGTGGCCTATACAGGTCTATTTTTGCTCATGCGGGATTTGATTTGTTAAAGCATACTAGTATAGCTAATTTCAGTTTCACTGGATGCAAAAGCTGAGAAATTTGATAGTAAGGGAAAGTAAGTAATTAACTGTCTGACTTTGTTTTGGTTTTTGGAAAATGGAAGACTCAACTGCGCTACTTGGAACCTATAGAAAAATAGAAATTAATTGGAGTTCAGGATGCTTTTAGATTTCAGTCATGGTGGTGACTGATGATAATATCACCTCAATACAGATAAATTGTTTACTTTGATTTAGGTTCATGAGATTAGTAGCCTTAACATGGGGTGAGATTTTCTTTTTAGTTAAATTATGTTATCTGCCACCTATTTAAAGATTTGTAGTGAAGTCGACTACCTGTCATGATTTTATCTATCTGATAAATTCACCAACTAGTTAAACAACTTTAAAACAATTAATGTGGCAAAATTCTTAACCCCTTCTTTTCAATTTGAACCAAGTACTGCTTGTAACATTGGTGAAAGATAAGAAGAAAAAAAAAACAAGTAAGCATTCAAAGTGTAAACTTTCTTGATTATTTGGCCCTTGATTACTTGTCTCTTTATGGCTGGTCCATAGCTCAGTGGTAGAGCATTTGACTGCATCAAGAGGAACACCCAGTTACTGTCATATCAATTTGATAATAATAGCAGTATAGTAACTAACATAAATAGAATCTTACATTGCAAAGCTTCATATCCATTTGGACCCTGCTTTGGGTCATAGCAAATATACTTAGTAGTGTTGGCTTGTTATTTAGTTTTAGTAGAAAATATTTAGTTTCGTATTTTACTGTATTTCTATAAATTGTTTCATTATAAATTAAAACTGGACATATATACTTATTTAATTTGATGGGAAATATGTTTAGTTATTTAATATTCAAATTTTATAAATTTGAATTTGTTGCCCTTGATTTATATCGAGCAAGAATTGTTTGTAATGAAATCTTGATGTTGAGATTCATATAAAGGTAAAGAACCTTGGAGATACAATTAAAGTTGACAATCATGCATCCCTACAGGATCATGCAAAATTAATTATTTTTATTCACTATCATCTCCATGAAAAAAAATTGATAAAGACATGTTAAAAAAAAATATTTACTATATTTCATGCCTCGAATATGCTCCTGTAGTAGCAATATTGTGAGTGTAAGGTAATAATATATTCCCTGAAGCGATAAAGGAAATTATATTCCTAGAAGTGATATCATTTCTTCTAGTGGTTGTACAAAATAATGAGTTTTTGCTGAAAAATCAACAATCTAGCTCGACCGATTCTGTTACATTCCCTAAAGTGAATGGAACCTTATTTGATAATCATAGAGGAAATTATGGTTGTAGTTGTGGTAGTGGACTTGAAAAGAACAATTAATATATAAAAGGGAATGTACCCGTCGTACTCCTAAACATTTAGTAGATTTGTACCAAGACTCTATAAAAGAAAAGGAAATGGAATGATCCTAAAGATCCCATGAATTATTTTGACTTTTCAAATGGAGTGGATATAACTAATTTTGATATATATGGTTTCCTTGATGATATGTTGATAGAAATATTCATACCAATGACTTATTTTTATTTCATTATATTATGATATTATAATAAGTATTTTTATTATATGTTTTATTTATGTTTCAAGTAATAAGGTTAAATTTATGTTTTGCATATATGAAGTTGTATGAGTCAGAAGCTCATTAAACTTTAAAGGCTCTAGAAGAGCGATTATTTATCAAACATAATTGAAGACTCTTAAAGAGTGATTATTCATCAAATTTAATTAAAGTCTTTAGAAGAGCGATTATAATATTTTCAAAGGGCACAAAACTTTGTATTGATGATTCTTTATATTCTTCTGAGATAAGCAGAAATTTGCTCAGCTTTAAGCATATACGTTATAATAATTATTATATTGAAATCAACAACGAAGGCAGTGAAGAATTTCTTTATATTACTTCAATAGTATCGGGCCATAAGCTCATATTAGAGGAAATTATGGTTGTAGTTGTGGTAGTGGACTTGAAAAGAACAATTAATATATAAAAGGGAATGTACCCGTCGTACTCCTAAATATTTGGTAGATTTGTACCAAGACTCTATAAAAGAAAAGGAAATGGAATGATCCTAAAGATCCCATGAATTATTTTGACTTTTCAAATGGAGTGGATATAACTAATTTTGATATATATGGTTTCCTTGATGATATGTTGATAGAAATATTCATACCAATGACTTATTTTTATTTCATTATATTATGATATTATAATAAGTATTTTTATTATATGTTTTATTTATGTTTCAAGTAATAAGGTTAAATTTATGTTTTGCATATATGAAGTTGTATGAGTCAGAAGCTCATTAAACTTTAAAGGCTCTAGAAGAGCGATTATTTATCAAACATAATTGAAGACTCTTAAAGAGTGATTATTCATCAAATTTAATTAAAGTCTTTAGAAGAGCGATTATAATATTTTCAAAGGGCACAAAACTTTGTATTGATGATTCTTTATATTCTTCTGAGACAAGCAGAAATTTGCTCAGCTTTAAGCATATACGTTATAATAGTTATTATATTGAAATCAACAACGAAGGCAGTGAAGAATTTGTTTATATTACTTCAATAGTATCGGGCCATAAGCTCATATTAGAAAAAATGTATATTTTCTCTTTTGGGTTATATTATACTAAAATGAGAATAGTTGAAACAAATATTGTAATACACCAGAAGTGTGCAATACACCAGAAGTGTTTGGATCCAAATATTTGTATGATTTGGCATGATCATCTAGGATCAATAATGATGCATTGAATTATTGAAAACTCCCATGAACATCCTTTAAAGAACTAGAAGATTCTTTTACATGTTGATTATATCAAAGTAAATTAATTACTATATTATCACATTTAATTATCGTTATTTGGTGTTCATCTTATAAGAAAGAATTTAGAGTGATATTTTTAAGGTATATTTTGAGGATTGTTATTTTAATAGTCTTCCCACCATTAGGGGGAGAAAAGTCGTTGCCTGAAGCACGACGTGAGATCATTACCTGAAGCACGACGGGAGATTAATTGAAATGTTTCAACGTTATTTAATCTTGATTCTTATACAAATCAATATGAACTAGAAGTTCAAAGGATAATTCATTTGCAATGAATTTCACCGATAATAAGAAAATAGTAATATCTCACATTCTAGCTGCTAATACTCTAGCAGAGATTGATGTCCCTGTAGGACAATTAATTAATGCAGCAGTAAATTGAATCAAAGTCATACCTGAAACATGAAAGAATAATTGGTGTTAAAGATACAATTTCCCAGAAGAAGAAAGTACAAGAAAAACAAGTTGCAGCCTATAAAGAGGTTATACCCATGAAACAGGCTACAAAATTTATTAATCTATCCAAAATTTATGAACAAAAATCTCCTGTAAATAAAACTCTTGAAGAGTTATTCTCTGAATAGGGATGAGTTATCCCCTGAAGAGGATCAGGTACCTGAAAATAAACGATATCTCGATATATATACAGGAGACGTATATATTGGATAGAAATAAAATCGTTGTCGACAACATATTTTCATATAAATTTGCTATGGATATTACCAGAAGTAATGATCATATATATGAACTACAAATCGTTGATGAATGTAGAAATATTTGGCCAATGTAGAAAGTGGCGATTAATTCAATCAGAATTAAATTCACTAAGTAAATGTGAAATTTTTGGACCTGTAGTCCGAACACCTAAAGGCGTAATGCCTGTAGAATATAAATGGGTATTTGTACGAAATAAGAAAAATAAAATTATATGGTACAAAGCGCAACTTGTAGCACAAGATTTCTTCGCAAAGACATGGTATTAATTATGAAGAAACATATGCTCCTGTAATGGACACTGTGACACCCCCAAATTCGGGTATCTTCCAACCCGACAGATGGTGCTCCACTGTACAAACATCCATACAATCATTCCATTGAATTACAATAAAATGAGAGTAATTACTATATTCTTATTACAATCAAAGTATAATCCTTCCCAGGTTCATAAACCGATTACATCGTTCATTATTCATAATGTATAATACATACAAACTTACTAAACTATTACACAATGCCTAAGCATCCATCTTAGCTTTGCCCTTATCTTTCTTGGCATTCTCAGTACGTTCATCTTTAACTGCAGTTATATAATTCACGCAAGAAGTGAGCATGACAGCTCAGCAAGTTTAATCAAGGATAACAGGAATACCACATTCGTGAATTATATAACAATTCCAACATAACCGAACAATAGTTATGAAGTATTATGAATCAATAATACCTTAACAGTTTATAACATCAATTCCCAATGTATAGAATAGATTAGGAATTCTGAACTGGTCAATAGACCATGAACAGTAAATTTCAGTTTTTATACTTGAAAAGGAGTCCACAGCACTGAGGCCGTTCATCCGTATAACTTACGAGCACTTCTAGGTGATCAGCCTATAGTACTCTATGTTGATCAACACTACATTCATTAAACGTATTTACGTTTAATATTTTTGGCAAACTCGCGTGCCCATCGAATAATCGATGAAAAATACTTTTGTTTGTTCATAGACAAACCTTACCTTCACATCCGTACCAATTACTTGGCATATGATAGCGTTAACATTTCTATATAGAATGACATGTATGATAATCAATCTATATATTACGAATAGTCTAGCCGAGTTAAAAGCTGGCATCAACCCTTTCTTTAAAACAAGTCTTGCAATTCCGTTCAACGAATCACAAAAAACTTGGCTAACATAGAAGTTAGACAAGCGTTAAGAAAACTTGCCTTTCAGCGTCTTCAAATAACTTACTCGACTGACCACAACCTTTACAGAATCTATATGATATGTTCACATAGCACACTGTAATTAGCTATCAAATAACTATCCACATTGTTCTTACAAGCTTCTTTCTCTTCTATGTCTGTGTTAACTTAATATCTTTATTAAAGTCAACATGACGTATTACCCTTCGTCCCGGTGTATCACTCTATTGACGTTTGTTAACCGGACTCAAACATCGTTGATAAAGTACCAACTTGTTCATTTTACATATCTTGTTTATATGCATTTCATTCCTAAGTTTCATACTCTATACCTTAGTATAGGTAGTATAGGATTAGTCTTAGTACATTCATTGAGTATATAAACTCAACTCAGGTAGGTCTCTAAACAACTGAAGTTTAAAACCTAACTTGGTCAACTTTTTTCTACTGCCGGCGCTGCGGCGCGACGTCCTGTGTATTTTAGTGGCGCTACGGCGCGAGTTTGCAGGGTAGTCGACCGAGTCTGGCGCTGCGGCGCCACCACTTTTTAATGGTTTTGGCGCTGCGGCGCCGAGTCTGTACAGCAGTTGGCCAAACCAGTTTTGGTTTTCTAACGAAACTCTCGGCTTCCTAATTTGTTCGTTTTACATCCGAATTGACCCATTCGAATTCCTACAAGTCAGGAATTACATCCTTTACGCGTTCATATAAGAATTCAACACTTTCGAATCCGTTAACTCATAATTCACTAATGGGTTCATTTTATATACGTTCGTAAACGTTAATGAACGTTCAATGCTCGTTTTCTTCATTCTAAGTCGGAATCCGACGATTCTCGAACCCATAACTCTTAATCACCCTATCTCGCGTGTTGACATTGAAAACAAATGTTTTCAAGTCTCACGGCAACTTTCGACTACCAATCCGTAATTTCTACGTTTTCAACGTTTAACGTCTATTTCCGTAAAATTCGTCATAACTTCATTACTAATGTTCTCTAAGCCAAATCACATGGAACACTCCATGGATTTCATATCTACATCCTAACCAAACAAGATGCATATACTAACGGATTGATGGAGTTCAATTGTTTATAAACGATCGATCTCAACTACCAATATGCTCATGGTTCAAAACTATTTCAAACCTTATGATCCTTATGATTTCATGATTTATAGAGATTGAATCTATGGTAAGTCATCTTTAATCTCTCATACAAGCCATACCCCACCCATTTATGATTCTCCATGATAAAAGAAATCCAAAAGAGATGGAATTAGAACTGAAGAGTATTACCTTAAGAACTCTTAGTGTTCTTGTTGACTTCTAATGAAAAAGCTTCAAGGTAGAAGAATGGTTTAAGTTTAGCTCTCCTTTTCTCTCAATAATCTAGGTTGGTGATTGAAAACTCTCAAATGGCCAACCTTGCCTTCTTATTTATAGGAAATGAGAATGGAGGGCAAATTGGACAATAAACTCCACCTCCTTACTATTCATGTGTGGTCACCAAGTAAAATACTTGGTGACCAAGCCTTATGCTTGGAGTCCACCCCAAGGTGGCCGGCCCACCTCCCTTTTGTGATATCCCATGGGTTGCCCCATGGGTTTTACCCATTGGGTGACCCACCGGTTCGACCCACGGTTCGGTTTTAATAAATTAGGCTTAACTAATAAACATTGGGCTTTGACTTGGACTTAACCCATCCATCTCATTGGGCTTAGTCATTCAATTGATTGGGCTAATTATAATCCAATACAAATGAATTACTCAATGATACATAGATTAATCCTATAATACACATCGTATTCTACACACACAATTCACGTATTCCTTTCGTATACCATACGTACAATAATCGTATTGTACCTCGTATTTACTCAACATATTATACATAGGTACTAACTAGCACCACCAATTGTATAACACTTGAATTAAACCTAACACCATTCCTTCTACGCATATTATTTTCTTCTCGAAAATCAATATACTTAACCCTTAGGTTTTAAGTCCGCAGGCGAAAACTGTGTTTGCCATAAATGAAATATTATCAGATATTCCATCTTATCATGATATTCTATCATTACGCATTTCTCGGAATTTCAAAATAATTCCCCGAACAGAAACGGATGAATAGTATTTTTACGGAAATTTCTCAGAAAACAATTATTATCGTCTTGGAAATTCCAAACCATTATTTCTAAAACGTAGTCAGAATACTACCCACGTTAGCACATTCTAGGTTATATAACGACCTTCACATAGCTTACTCACAAAGAAATCAATTAAATTCATTTAATTCACATAATCAAATAAAAATTTAATTGTCATAAAAAATCCGATTTTTTCGGGCGTTACAGACACAATTACATTAAGATTTTTAATTAGCTTGGTAGAAAGAGAAATTAATGGATGTTGTTACATCATATCTGTATGGATTATTATATAATTATATCTACATGAAAATCCCTGAAGGATATAAAATGCCTGAAGCATATAATTCTACATCTCGAAATATGTATTCTATTAAGCTACAAAGATCTTTATGTGTTAAAGCAATCCAGATGCATATTGTTGTATAATCGCCTAAATGGATATCTTTTGAAAGAAGGATTTGAGAATAATCCAATTTGTGCATGCATTTTTATCAAAAGATCATTATCTGGATTTGTTATTATTATTGTATTTATTGATAAAAGATCTTGCTCCAGAAGAGTCGACAAAAACAACTAATTTAAGATGATAGATATTGGAAAGCCAAATTTTTGTCTTGGCCTACAAATTGAACTATGAAATTCTTGTTCATCAATCAACATACACAGAAAAAGTCTTGAAGTTACTTTACATGGATAATGTTAATCCTTTGAGTACTCCAATGATGGGTTGGTCACTTGATATCAAGTAATATCCGTTTTGACCACAAGAAAATGATTAATAAACTTTTGGTCTTGAAGTACCATATCTTTGTGAAATTGGTGGTTTGGTCTTGAAGTACTATATCTTAATATAATTGGTACTTTGATGTATCTTGCAAATTTGACAAGACCTGATATAACATTTGCAGGTAACTTACTAACAATGTATAGTTATGCACCAACTCGAAGATATTGTAATGAAATTAAACATATTTTACGTTATCTTTGTGAGACTATTGATTTGGGATTATTTGATCCAAATGGTGATAGAACCAAGTATATTGCACCAAAATTATTTTATACACATGAGCCCCAGAAGAATGGCAATATTGATCATGTGATAATTTAGTTGATATATTCATTAAGTCATTACCAACTATGATTATCAAATGAGATTCTTTATAGATGTACTAACATCAAGACAAGGAGGTTATAAAACTCAAAGGTCATGAGTTTTATAACTCATGAATATAGGAGTTACAAGATAAGAATGAATCTAGACATTTTATAACATCTTAGAAGTTTCCATACATTTTTTAAAGCCTCACTATTTTGAGAATACAATATAAAGTCTCTTACATAAAGAGAAAATAAGTTTCCCATGTTGAAAGAAAAAAAAATTCATCTAAGAATTAAACTTGAGACCTTCTGATACTTAAAGTCTCAGTATTTCAGTATTAACTACTAAGCTAAGATCTCATAAATAAAAGTTTTCATACCTATATTACTAAAAGAGAAAATGATTTATATATCGAAGACAAATTTTATGACAAGATTAAATTGCGACTAACGTGAAACTATAAGCAATAAGATAAAAATAATTTATGTGGAATTCTTCTTAATTTTCTCGTATCTCATTTATTCACATAAGTTATTTATCCACATAAATTTATATTTATATATAAAGAAAGAAAAAAAAGAGGAGCTTTAGTAACAATAATCCATCCATCCAGAAAGGAGTACGATGATTGGGTATAATTTATTTTCTCGGCTAATTGCAAAAATAGTTCAATAATGGACTATTTTGGGAATAAGGAAGGATTCTTAAAGATCAATTTACACATTATTGCCCATCTTATAGTGTACTATATAAATTTGACTTTTGTACACAATTTAGGAAGTGGCCCAAGAAAGAGATAATGACCGATAGCTTTATTGAACTTAAACAAATAGGGGTGATATGACAAACTACAATAAGTCTAGGCCCATATTTTTATTAGATCGGATAATTGGACATTTCTAATTTTTTTTCTTGTGATTTTTAAAAAATATATAATATTTATTTTAATTGAAAATTTTATAGAATATAATATTTTAAGTATAATTTAGATACATATACAAAAATAAAATTGTACAGTCTATACAGTATATATATATCTAAATTATACCTAAAATAATATATTCTGTAAAAATTACCGAATAAATATTATATATTTTTTAAAAATCACAATTTTTTTTTTAAAATTATCCAATTATCCGGTCCAATAAAAATGTCCCTCCAAAAGGACTCGACAAACTATATAGGGGTAGGGGGCAACCACTTTAGGTCATTATTTCATGTACCAAAAATTCAATGATTTTGTCTTTGCATATGTGCTTTGATTTGAAAAAAGTAAATATAGAAAGTAAAGTTTAATACCCAACTATAAAATTAAAAAAATGGGTTAACTACGGTATCTTAGATTCTAAGATACGGTAATATTTTTTTAGCAAACCTCAAAAATTATTTTTATTTCTGAATTTTTTTATCCAAAAGTCTTGGATAAAAATAGATACAAAATACCCATCTGGATCAAAAAATCTTTCTCGCAATCTTTTTCTACTTTATAGTTAACATATTGAACAATTTATGGAAATGAATTATATTTTTATAATAGAGAGTTGTATTTTGAATGATAATATTCATATAAATATTACTATATTAATATACAATTACAACTCTCAATTATATAAATTTAATTTATTTATTTATATATAAACTGCCTAAATGTGTGTTAGAGATGTCTTAACTCTTAACTATCACGATAAGACAAAACATTCAAAAAAACTAATAATAATAGTTGGCATACTACTCTTTACTGCCTCAAAAAGCTCTTTTGTAACTTTTTTGAATTAAAAACTGATATTTTTATAATTAAATTTTATAATTCCACAAGCTGCTACTCAGATTAATAGTAAATGGGGCCACTTCATAAAAAAAATAATTTTATTATTTTTACTTATAAAAATATCAATTCTCTTTTAATTCTCCCCTCCTCCAGCCCAGTCCAACCCAGCCCAGCCATATTTGAGTATTTCTTTAAGCAAAAATTACTTTTAAAGATTTTTGAATCCCACGGTATAAATGTTCAAATTTTAATAAACTTTGAAAAGAAACAAGGGGTAATTGCCTTATTTTGATTTTCAAAATAGAAATTATTTGGTTTCAACTTCTTAGTAAAAAGAATACCAAAATAAGTGAATTCAAACTGTTATTTTTTTCAGCTTATTTGTTTTAAACAATTTTAAAAATTGAATCCATAAGATTTTACAAATTATCTCAACAATTAATATATATTAAAATTATAATCTGTTACAAAAAAAAATAACAGATAATCAGGAAAAATGACCAATCGTAGCAACAACGCTAATTGACACAAAATAAACTCCTGAAATACATTCATAGATCTAAAATAATAATAGAATATGCAGATACGAACTGTTTTTCAACTCGAGCGACGAAAGAAGAAGCAATGGAAGCACCACATCCAAATCTGAATAAATAATATTCAACAATTCATGCACTGAAAAAAGTCTTACAAACAAATATAATCTTCTCGACTTAGAAAACAAAATTTCCAAAATGGAGAGAGCAAATTAAATCTCCCAAGAGATGATAATGAAATCTTCTCACAAAAGAGAAAAAAAAATCAATCATCCTATAGAAAAAACAAGTCTCACAAAAGGGGAAAGTAATCTTCACAAGAAGAATGGAGAATAATTTATTATATCAAAATAAGAGAGATATTGGGGAGGGTATCTCCAAAACGAGAGTCATCCCCCACATTTAACATGGAGACTGGAGTTCTTGACAAAAGAGAAAAGAAAAAAGATGGAAAAAGTGTTTGTCGACGCCCGAAAAAATTCGTTCGTGTTTCGTTTTTCCTTTTTTCCTCTTTTTGATTTGTTTCTACCCTTTATATTTCGATATATCGATTGATTTGATTAAAGGGCGAGGTTTTATGAAAATACCGATATTAGTCGACTTATTTTACAAAGTTTGGTTTTATTGATTAATTTTGATGATTGGACCGAATGAGACAGTCGCCAGTTGGTATGGTTTAAATGGATGTACCTACTCAGCTGGATTTTGAAGGTTTTCGCAATATGATTCAATATGGGAATCCGTATGATTGGTCTGGAAACCTGAGATTCAGAGAGTTCGGGGGCTATCTTAAGCGAGAGGAAGGTGTTAGGTACCCCTGACTTCCGTGAAAACACGGTTACCGCTTCTTATTGATTTTCTAAGCGTAAAATGTGTGTGTGTGTGTGCGCGCGCGCGTGTGCGTGTGTGTGCGCGCACGCATGTGTGTTTTATTAGTTTATTCTAAGACTCATGTTTTGAGTTATGGGAAAGTAGTGTTGTATATCTTTTGTACCTAGATACGAAGGATTTCATATAACAAAAAGTTCATTTTAAACAAAATATAGAAATTGAAATGATATATTGGAAAAAGGGTTTTCAAATCCTTCGCTCGACTAGGAATTGAGGAATTCGATACTTCCTTTTATTATCTTTATGTTCATAAGGTGATCTACTCCAAATCACTTTATTCTTCATGAAAGCTCTTAGTGATTTTTATTTGAAAATCGTTTCGGGTGATAATGCATGCAAGAAAGCGCTAAAAAGGGTTGGATCATCACCTGGCATCTTCCTTGAACTAACGACTTTGACTTGTCTGGGACGGCCTTTGGTATCTCCATCCCAGCTGGACTTGACTTCACTACACGATAAAATCGGGTTAGGTGACCTTCTCTTTCGCAATTGTAACACGTTTTGGGTTGCTGCGTACAGTTTGGACGAATGTGTCCCTCCCCTCCGCATTTGTAGCATACGACCGGTGATCGTTCTCCTTCCTTGAAAACGAGTGCTGGTGTTGCTGTCTTTCCATCATTATTGAACATTCTCTTCTTGAAATTTCCACTTCAATTATCTTGGCCATGATTACCACCGAAGTGGTTACAGTTTCTGGCATGTTGATTTCCTCCATGTTTGTTGTCACCGCTTCGATGATTGCTACCACTGGTATTATCGTTTTGCCGGTTGCTATCTTTTGGATGGGCTGACTCATTATCGCGCTCCAATAACTGAGCCATATTCACAACATCTGAATATAAGCAAAGTTTGTGAGAAATGAGGTATTGACGTATTTCGAGTTTCAAACCTCTTATAAATATCCGCGCCATACGCTCCTCATTATCTATCAAATGGGATGCAAACCGGGACAACTAGACAAACCAAGCCTCGTACTGCGACACAGTCATATTATTTTGCTCCAACTCAATGAATTCCACCTCCTTCATGTGACGAATACTTTCGGGAAAGTACTTGTCGTTGAACAATTCTTGGAACTTCTCCTAAGACATCTTTAGAGCGGCAGGCTGACTACGTTTTACAGATTCCCACCAATGATCTGCCTCTTCTCGCAACATAAAGGTGGCAAATAGAACCTTTTGCTCCTCGGAGCATCCCAAGACATCAAATATCTTGGTGATCTGCTTAATCCACGTCTCTGCCTTAAGTGATTCTGGCCTTCACAAAAACGCTAGTGGTTCCAGCTCCTTAAATTGCTTAGCAGTGACCAGCCGTTTAAGACCCCAACTTTTTATAAATAAATCAAATTTCCTCTAATTATTATTTTGAATAATACGGTGTTAATTTGATATAATGCTTTGGTTATGTGTGAAATGTGTAAATTTTGCAAAATTAAACAAGTGGTTATAAAATATTCATTGTTATCGGGGAGAATTCGTTTGGTCGTGAAATATTCTTGTTGTCGGGGAATATTCGTACGCGACGCAACCATTTGTGGGCCCCATAATGGAAAACGATCGGATAAAAAAAACGACAAGTTTGAATTTTTATAAATAACGACGTAATTATTACCGTTAACACTGTTGGAATACCCGGTGGTCAAAATACAGTAATACGCGTGGTTGCACAGTAGCACACGATAGTGCACAATATTTTTAAATTATTGATTCTTACGTAAGAAGGCACTACTCAATAATTGTTATAGTAATTATTGTTCAATATTTTATTTTATTGATTCAATAATTGCTACGTTGATATTTTATATTATTGTTGTTTCAATAATTGTCACTGCATAGTATTTCCCATTATCAGATCAATAATTCATATTATTTGAATAATATTATTAGATAACATTATTGGTAATGTTTATGAAAGTTCTGTATAGGAAAGGGGTTTGATCACCTAATTACGCGTCAATAAGGAAAAATCCTTATCGAAAAGCCCCCTCTTTCCTAGGAACGACCTGGTTGTCATAAATATGATTCTGTAATATTATTTGTTAATAATTAATTATTAATTTATATGATAAGAAAATATTTATTTTTATGTGGATATAAATGAAGGAATTAATGTTGAGGTGTTTTATCAGTATTTTATCGGAATGAATGTATTAAAAATGATCCGTATGTAGATTTCGAAAATTTTCTGATTGGAATTTAGAAAAACTTTCTTCTACAAAGTTGTAGAGAATTAAATTTCATATGGAAAGGACATAGAATTCGTATTTTTCTGATAAAATGACTATTTATTATGAATTATTGAAGTTTCGGAAATAAATGGGTTTTTATTAAAAACATGGGTCGGACCCACTTTTGTTTTTTTAGTGGAAAAATGTGCTGAGTTTTTTTTAAAAAGTGGAGGGCTGAATTTGTCAAAGAAATGTGCGTAGAAAAAAAATATATTAATAATTTTTTAATTTAGTCTGCTTTGACGTTCTAAGTATTTTTCTATAAATAGGGTGCTTAGTTAGAATTGAAATTCACACCAGAATCATAAGTTTTCTCTCTCTATATTATCGAGCGTATTTTGTGAGTAAGATACTTTGAGAGTTGCTATTTAGTGCAAATTTTCTTCAGCACTATATCCGATATTCTAGTCAGAAGTACTGTTCTTTTGAGGTAATGGATGTTATATTCTCCGTAAATGATATTATTTCATTCAATATCATTATGCCGAAATATTTGTATGAATTTTATTATGAAATTTTTACCTTTTTACGTTGAGGTTACTATTCACATATACGACACTATTCACGTATACGGCACTATTCACGAATACAGTACTATTCACGAGTACTATTCATGAAGTATGATTTTTCTTGTAAAATTTCTACCTTTTCGTGTCAGGGTTACTATTCACGTATACGCCACTATTCACGTATACGACACTATTCACAAATACGACACTATTCACAGAAAAATGAAGTTTTCTCTTCTTTGTCCAAGATGTCTATTATGGTTACTATCTTTAATTGTATCCATGTTTTGATCTTCATTCTTGAATTTTACTCCACTATAGTTTATTACGGAGTATTTTTGAACTTGGATTATCTAAAGTACGAATCCCTAATCTTTGTCCTTTTAGCTCACTGGATTCGTTTCTTTACAATATTTTTCATCATCCTCAGTCCTAAATGATGATATAACTGAATATCTTTGGCTTGTAGTGCAAAGATGAATGATTACCTAATGAATATCTTTGGCCCGTACTGCCAAGATGAATAGATGTTGAGATGAACATGACCAACTGGTGATACGAATGAATATCTTTGGCCCGTAGTGCAAAGATGAATATTTGATTCAAGATGTATATTGATTGATGTTACAGGGATAAAATATTGATGATGGACTTTTAAATTTCTAGATGATAGTAGATTTCATCCTCTACTTAACTCTTCTAATGAATTGTTATTTTCGTTGCCAATATTGATCTAAAACTTGTTGTCCATTATATTTTATCTGATTTGTTGAAGGCTAACGATAATTTGTTGTTCATTATCTTAGTCATAATGTTCTTTACTGGACTAGTTGAGCTCACCATTTTCCTTTTTGTTCTATTTTTCTTCTCAAGAGGCGAGAATATAGCGGGAACTAGTCGGGGTGTGGAGTGATGTTCCCAGTCAGTTGTTTTAGCAGTCCTCACTATTTTGTAAAATAGTGTTTCAATAATTGTAATGAGAACTTATTTGAGTTTGAATATTGTCTAGAAGAAAATATTTGTATTTAAACTCACAGCATATGTGTTATCGTATTTTGCACGACAATTGTAATAATGAAGTTATAGTTGTTTCCTGTACCATGTATTTGGTGGCACAGAATAGGTGATGTATACCTATTTTGGGGGTGTCACAGTTGGTATCAGAGCTTAGAGATATGGTCTCTGGTTGAGATCAGGGAATAAAACTAGGAGGGGAGAGACGAGTAAATCCTTCGCTAGTGTGTCTTACCTAAACTTATTTGTTGGTCGATCATAATATAGGGGTATTATGTGGTATGTCAATTTCTTTAATTAACCCTTGTTTTATGGCAGTGTTTGAGATTGTTAGCTGAGAATGTAAACAATGGAGTGAATGAGACCGTGGAGACACCTTTAATCACCAACCAGGAAAATGTGCAACAGGAAGGCAATATTCCTCGTGTAAACAACACTACCAAACAAACGATGAATGATGGGATGTTTAGAAACTTTTTACAGTTCATGCAAAATCAGAAGAGGGAGACTTGTGTACGAAATACTGGTGGAAAAGATAGCAACGCGCGACTTATCACAGCCAAGCAGTTCAAAGAGTTGGGACCACCAGAATTTGTGGGAAAGCCGGATCCGATCAAGGCAGAAACGTGGGTTAAGAAAATTACCAAGATATTTGATATCTTGGGATGCACGGAGGAACAGAAGGTTTCATTCGCCACATTTATGTTCCATGGTGAGGCAGATTACTGGTGAGAATCTGTGAAGCGTACCCAGCTTGTTGCACTCAACATGTCTTGGAAAACTTTTCAGAAACTGTTCAATGACAAGTACTTTTCTGAAAGTATTCGTCATATGAAGGAGGTATAATTTATCAGACTGGAACAGAACAACATGACCATGTCCCAGTACGAGGCTAAGTTCGTAGAGTTATCTAGGTTTGCACCTCATTTGGTAGAGAATGAGGAACATATG
>JADPQE010000148.1:0-20001 GCA_016801055.1 Panax notoginseng | reverse complement strand
TTTAAAATTATTTTTAAATAATTATCATTAATATTAAAGTATTAATGTTCTATTTATCAAAATATTAAAAGTCATTATTCATAACTTAAAATATTTTTAATTCATTTATATCCTTTTTAAATAATTTTTAAATTAATAAAACCATTTTTAAACTATTTATTTAATATAATTATTAAATAAATTTAATATCAATAATAATAACTTAATAATCATTAATATTAAATTATTAATGAAATTATCCTTTAAATATTAAAAGTTATATTTTATAACTTAAAATATTTTTAAACACTTTATTTTCATTTAATATGATTTTTAATATAATAAAATCATTTTTAATTAATTTATTTAATTCATTTAGTAAATAAATTAATTACCATTAATATCAATTTATTAATGAAATTTATCATAAAATATTAAAAGTCATTAAAAATAACTTAAAATATTTTCTTATATCATAATATAATTTTTAATGATTTTTCTAATATTAAAATCATTTTTAAATAATTTATTTAATATTATAATTAAATAAATTAAATACTTTTAATATTTCAAAAATATTAAATATTTATGAAATATATTAAAAATAATTAAAAACTAATTTTTGGAATTTTTAATAATTTTTAATAATTTATTTTGTATTTTTAATAATTAAAAAATAATTAATTTTCGAAAAATATTAAATAATCTGTCGCTAAAGACCACCTATAGCGACAGAACCGTCGCTATAGGTGTTCATGTTCTTGGCAGAAACCCAGAACACCATAGACAGTTTCGAGGGACCATGTTTGACCAAGATTAAAAGCGTGCGTGATGTGTTTCTGAACATGTTGTTGATAAGATAATGTAGTACAAGTACAAGACTACACGATCCAACAAACAACATCATCAAACCATGCATAACTAACGAGATCTGAAGCGTTGAACAAACTGTCAGAGCTGTTCTTCATTTTCTGGGTTACCCAGAAATGAAGAACAGTTTGACTGGCTCGTTTTGGGCTTCCACAACTTGTTAATCTTGTAATATTTTTGTGATTTAAAACCGGTAGTGTGTAGCTAACATATAGGAGAGTAGATCTATCACATAATATCAACAAAAAACATAACAAAATCGTCAGATCCAGACCGGTCAAACCTCGTCAGAAACTGTGTTCATAGGTTTTCTGGGTTACCCAGAAAACCGAATCCGTGAACAATGTACCTACTTTGACCGGCCACTATGTTAAATCCATTTGATGTTTAAGGGATTTAAAAGCATGGATCTATAGTACAACTAACAGGCTACAAGATCTACTAAATATCAACATCAGAACATCTATAACATTACGGATATGAGCTTGACAAAAATGTTGTCAGACACTGCAAACTAGTTTCTGGGTTACCCAGAATTGGTCTGGTCATGGTCGGTCAACGACCTTTGACCACAAATAACTTGCAATATGTTGAAGCTATGACCTTGATTCAACTTTCAGACTAAAGAACACATACTCGACTACAACTAAAAGCTTTCAAAACACCAAAATCTATACAGATCACAGAGATATAAGGACTGACATTCACTGTCAGAAGACAAAATTTTATTTTTCCAGATTTTGTAAATCTTCAAATCCGAGCCTCTAGATGTTATGGATCTAACATCTAGCAACCCAGATCATCCTTAGACACCTTATACAACATATTTTAACAATCAAACATAACATCTAACACAGAATCGTTGGACAGAAATTCTAGGGTTCGTTTATACCTTCTTGAGAAAAATTTCTGATTCTCTGGCTTCTGTTTGTTATGGTTGATCGTGGGGCTGGTCTTGGGAACTGATATGCTAGATAAATTCGTTAGTTCTAGTGAGAGAGGGTCAAGGATGAGAGTTGGACAAAAATTAGTGTATCAAATGATTTTCTCTCCCCTTAAATCTATTTATACACTTGTTAGATGCATGAATGGCTGATGAAAGAGGCTGGTTGCTGTCATTTAGAGCATGTGGAGTTGGTAAGGTTGTTCAACAACTCAAAATATGGAAAGATTTGCAAGTTATCTCAAGAAAATATCCAATGAGGGGTATTTTAGTAAACTAATAAAATAATTTAAGGGTATTCTTGTCCATGACACTTGAATCTAGATTCTAATCACTAGATTTTAAACATTAAGGTTTCCTAAATAATTTCTAGGGTTTGAACAATTATGTATAGAGTTCAATAAAAATTAAATTATAACTAAATAATTATAATTAGGGTTTTTAAATAGAAAATTAGGGTTTTTAAAAATATATTTAGGGTTTTCTTGATATTATTAGGTTTCCCCAATTTATGTATTAGGTTTCCTAATTAACATAATTATTTACTAAAATAATAATTAGAGTTATGATTTTAGCAATTAGGCTTTCAAATTAGAAATTAGGGTTTCTAATTTACAATTAGGGTTTCTAGATTATAATTAGGGTTTAACCTAATTAATCACTTAATGCACAACATAAAACATATAACATAGTTATATAACAGTCTTAAGCTCACAACTGATTTTCAATTTAGAGTTTCCCTAAGTAAAATTAGGGTTTAACCAATTAATACTAGGGTTTTGAAATTAAACACCATAATTGACCAATTATCATCAATACGTACATGCAGTACATATTCATAGCACTGAAAAATCAAAATATAATTAATATTATATTACTATTCTCATACCTTGGCAATAATCCAAAATTAGGGTTTGGATACCATATTTGATTTATTCTTCCTATTTAACCTTAATAATTAAGGTAAAATAATTAACTTAATAACATGTACTAAAATTCATATAATAAAATAATTATTATAATTATTCTAAAAAAATCAGTTCATATATTATTTAGATAATATATGTTTATATATTTTCATGGAAAATAATTATTAAAATATTTCTACCATAAATTGATTATTATAAGTATATACTTTTTAATAATCAATAATTTTAAAATAAATTCATTTGTAAATAATTATGTAATAAATATATTTTTACTTACCACATAAATACATATACACATAATCTTGTACAAATCCTCATCCTTAATATAAAAAAAAAATTATTCACAAAATTTCTGATTTATTTATATAGAAAATATCGGGTTGTTACAGATGCACCGGTTGCTCGATCCACATCATTCCATGTAAGATCTTCCCCGAAATGAACAACAACGGCCTCATTATTGATCCATTCATTACCCCATTCAAAGTCATCAATGGCTAATGGATCAAAATTATTTCCAAGTTCACGCCTCTTTTGGAACCTTTTCGATTGTATTGGACATACACCAAGTCACTCAATCATTTGTGTTCCAATCTATTCCTCTTCTTCGTATGAATCTAAAATAAATAGAACAAACAATAATATTAATGATAAAATTTTAATTATATAAAAAATAGTTAGTATTAGTAGTGAATGACTTATTACTTTTGAAATTTGAACTAACAATAGAAAGTACTTACAAACTCAAATGTACTCCAACTGCGCTCGCAATCGGAAGAAGAACAACAAAGGCCTAGCGTTCTTTTTGCAAACGAGGATAGCTCAATAGCTCGCCCTCCAAAAGCATTCCACCAATCAACTAGCAAACATTTAAAAGAGAGATAAATATTTTTAAAGGGAGGAAAGGAAGAATGTATATAAATTATAATTATAATTTAGCTTTTATATCTTTATACATATTTTAATATACTTACGAGGATTCTTTATTTTTCGTTGCCAAATCACAATTTCTCTTGCAAAAGTATCTCGAAAAGAATCATAGTTGTCAGCTAAATTGTTCTTGTCTAGCAAATCTAGCTCGGGCACAATCTTTGCAAGAACATCATTGCAGTCATCTCGTAAAGCACTAGCTAACAACTGACGTTCCACTTTGATATCAAAGTACTTGCCTGGATTCAGAAACAACGCAACCCCATATAATTTTTACTCCATTTGGCTTTCCCAACGCTTCTCAACAATGTCAATCACCTTCTTGTACAGTCTTTGTTTGTTATCATATGCATCTTTGATTTTTTTTCTTCGCGCATTCCATCGCAGCAATAACTTCTGGCATAGCAGGCTTCTCATCACTATCAACAATCCTCAATCAGAAGTGGCTATGACGCCCTAATGCAATCCTTAACATGATGCCAAAATGTTGTTGAAATAACAGTATCACATACTTTCTTCCCCGCTTCAGTAGCCAACAACTTTGATTTTGACCAATCCTCGCTTATGAACAAATGCCTCGATGCATCTTTATGCTTGTACAAGCTCTGCAAGGTGAGGAAAGTTGTAGCAAATCTAGTAACTGCGGGTCTCACAAGATCCCTCCCATTTGTTTTTTCCCTCATCGCATTAAAAAGACGACCATGCTTATAAATAAATGTGATTCTTCTTGCATTTGTGATTGTGGGTTGGAATTGCTTCAACTTACCTATGTCCTCTAGCATAAGGTCAAGACAGTGAGCTGCACAAGGTGTCCAAAACAATGTAAGCCTCCTCTCCATTAGTATATGCCCCGCTTCCCTGTAAATAGAGGCATTGTCCGTGACCACCTGAACAACATACTCGGGGCCAATTCCCTCAATCTTGCTATCAAGTAGATTTGCCAATATTGTGGCATCTTGCGACCTTCTGGAGGCATCAACAGAACCCATGAAATAAGTCCCCTCCGGACTATTAACAAGGAAATTCAATAAGTGGTTTCCCCTCTTATCTGTCCAACCATCCGACATGAGTGCGCAACCATATTCCTTCCAAGCAACTTAATGTTTCTTCTTTAACTCGTTGAATTTCATCTTTGCATTCTCAAGTAAAGGAACCCTCAACTCATGATACGTTAGAGGCTTGAAACCCGGCCCATATTGCCCTATGGACTCGACCATTACTTCAAATCTCCTTGAATTTGCATAATTGAATGGTATGCCACATTCGTAGAAAAGGTCGACAACGTGCATTTGGACTCTCATTTTTATCTGGTGTCCTCAAATGATTTTCAATACTCGTTTGGCTCAAACATTTGCTATGCCTCTCCTCTACAACTTCTTCGGAAGTCTTCCTTAGAAGTGCTTAGAAGTGCTTCAATGGTCTTTGTTGGAACTTTTGGTTGTGGCTTTTGGAATTGAAATACAGATTTCTTCCTTTTAAAAGCCATCCCAAAACATGGGAAAATGTTAGAAGAAGCATTGGTTGGGAAAGTGTTAGAATAAGCATTGGAAGCCATGGTTGGACAAGCAGATGATTGTTCTTCTTGCACTTCTACTACATCATTATCAACATCATCTAGCTGAACTGACTTGTTCCTCTTTTTACTATTCAAAGCCTCGTGCATCTCCAAAATTTTCAGCTAGATGTTGCTTGAGACTTTTGATGCCCGAATGACATTTCTTCCCGCAAAGTATACATTGCACAACATCCTTATTACTTAAATCCGGTCAATATCCATATTTCCAACCTGGATCGTTCGATTTTGCTTTTTTTAGGGTCCTTCGTTATATCATAATTATCGGCCCCCGAACTTTCCGCCATTTTACTTTCTACACAATACAACCAAATAAAAAATATAAGACACATTGTATGTTTGATAAATGTAACATTAGTTGTTATATATAAATTTATATATAACCACTGCTGTCAACATAAACATAAAGGAGTAATATATAACAATCAAAAGGATCAGTAATAACTAATAAGTTTATATAATATATATATACATAACATGTTAACAAGTAGTCAGATAAGGAAAAAAAAACAGTAAACAAATTGTTGTCAACATAAACATAAAGGAGTAATATATAACAATCAAAAGGATAAGTACTAAGTGTATAATATATATATATATACACACACACACACACATAACAAGCAGTCAGATAAGGGGAAAAAAAAACTAAACAGAAAACAAACTCGAGTCTGGCTATATAACACTCGGCACAGTAGAAAAAGGTTAACAAAAATGAAGCAAAGTCGAGTCACGAGTGCCGACTGCCAAACTGCCGATCGGGAAGAAAGGGAGGGGAAAAAGAAGAAATAATCAAGCCATACCTGTCGAAGGTGCCGATCGGAGTAGCGCAGCCACGCCAGAAGGACTTCGGAGTCGAAGAGGTACTTTCTCTCTCTCTCTCTCTCTCTCTCTATCTCAGTCGAGTCGAGTCGACAGTCGCAGTACTCCTCTTCTACTGCAAAGCTCAATATTCTTCTCTTCTATTGAATCAGCTCGACACTTCAACTAGGGTTCGCCCAGAAGTTCCTAGCGACGTTTTCTTTTCTCTTTTTTTAACCCAGTGGGTTGATCCATACCCGAAGTCGACAAGTCGGTCGATCTGCCGGCAAGTAGTCGAAGTCGACGCCAAATCGATCAAGGTGACGCCTTTGTTTTCCAATCGCTCGCCTTCCGGCCATACACCAAGTCACGCACTCGCCTTGCACGTCTTATACTGACTAGACGACTTGGCGACGCCTTAACAACTATGATGCACACCGCACATGATCACAAACTTCGTCTTCTTTCTCTATATTTTTGGTTGTTAAATGTTATTTCGTAGCAAGCAAGGAAAAACTTCGTCTTCGTATTTCGTAGCAAGCAAGGAAAAATTATTCTATAAAACCAAAGCTCAGCTATTGTACTTGCTGTTCTTTTTGTTTCCCTCTTTTCTTCCTTGTTTTGTTTGGAAAATTAAATTCTTTTAGTCGATAATTAAATAACTGATTAAATTAAAATTGAGGAAGATAATTCCTTTTGTTAAAGTCTTGTGTTAAAATCATTCGGAGCGGGAAGCTACTTGGGAGATAGAGGAGTCGAGCGGAGTATCCGCATCTTTTTGATAATTAGCTATGTTCAATCTTTTGATTCCGGGGACGGAATTCTTTTTAAGGGGTAGGTAATGTAATACCCGAAAAAATAATAATAATTAAAATAAAATAAATGACATTTTAATTGGGTTTTTCTTATGTTTGGCAGTTTGGGTCAATTTGTATTTAATTTGTGTGGACTATAATAAGCATGTGATTACATTAATTTGGGCATTTATACTAATTGGGTCAAACTATTTTTTTAAAATATTTAAGTTTGGGCTTGTTAAATTATTTGAGCCCAAATTAAGGTGATGAGTTTAAAAACCAAATTGGAATAGGAGTAATATATTAGGTTAAATTCCTTCATAATACATATACTGACATAATCGACTAAAGAAGGTTTCTAACGTAGCGAGAAACGAAGAAGAGGCGGAAGAAGAACGAGGAGAACGAGTGAACGTGACTGGAATTAAAAAGGGTTTGATAGCAAAATCTTAAAACTTTATTCACCATATATTCTTCTTCCCAAAGGTAATTATTGGATTATTTTTTAATACAAAATAATTATTTTGCTACTATAATTGCAATGTATTTTCTTGTTGTGATTGCAATCTATTTTAAAATGGATTATGCCACTTGATTAATTGAATTTGTTAATGAAATTTTGATTTACAATTGGGATATATGATATATATGAACTAAGAAAATTAATTATAAACTTACGACATTACGTTTATATATATATATATATATATATATATATATATATATATATATATATATATATATATAATCTGTAGATTTTATTTTTATATATATACATGATCTAATACTAGAGTTATATATATATATATAACCTGCTACGATTAGTTTATATATATATATATATATATATATACATATATATATATATATATAATATAATATATATATATATATATATAAGATTTACAGAAATTTAAAAAGGGGAAAGTGATACAATAAAAATTATAATATTGTCATTATAATTAAAATGTATCTTTTGATTACAACTGAATATAGTATATTAAATTATTGAATTTATGAAAATATAATCGTATAAGTTCATAATTTAATTAATTATATTATATTTATTTTGATAATTAGATCAGATTGAGGGAGTCTAACGAGTGATATTTGGCTACGGAAAATTATTTTGGTACTATATTAAGGTACGGATTCCGTACTCTTTCAGCGATACTCTTGTTAAATTTGATTTGTTCGTTTGTTTCCTTATTTCGAATTATGTTATGATTTCACATAATTGTTTCATGTGAAATAAATATATTAGTTTCATTTTGGAGTTGATACACATGACTCGTATTTGTACTCTTTGAATTAGGATATCATGTTTAATATTTATTTTTGATAATTGTAGAGCGGTAAATGTTGCTACCTTCTTTTTGAGACCTTGCGATTATAATTTAATTTGGTTCAACATGTACATATAGAATCATTTTGTTGGTATTATGTCACATGTGTTGTGACATAGTATTTTTGTTAGAATATACCGTAGGGTATACCTGAGCTATAACCACCTGTTGGGCTACCACATGCATGTCGTCTTTGCACGAGAGGCATGACACTTTCCGTGGCGGTGTGATTAGTCCACGACGTCTCCGTTTTGAGCTCCGGAGGAAGTGGGCCATGTGGTGTTTTGTTGTGGGAGGGGTATGGGTTAACCCTAGTTTTCTGTTCTGCGAATTTGTGATGTTGTGTCAAACACACCTATCCGATTTGCATACATTTGGATTCGCGGTTCAATGCGTGATTTGCCTGTGTGGCATCATTTGACTTGCTTGTGTAACATTATTTTGACTTGCCTGTGTGGCATTGTTTTGACTTGCCTGTGTGACAATGTATATTTCTGAGCTCACTCGGTATGAAATTAAACTCAACCATTTGATTCAGCCTATTATTTTATTGTATTAGTTTTGTTTGTTTCTGTTCAGTTCAATTCATTGAGTATGTTACTTCAGTTTGTTATTTCTTTACTCTTCTATTGGTTTCGTCAATTCTATTGATTCAGATATATTTCATTCAGATCTTTGGAGATTATATTTTGTCAGTATATACACTTGAGGTTTTGTTCAGTATTTTGTCTCAGTTGATTTCGTATATCAATTGTATATCTTTTGTATATCTGTATCCGTACTGGGCAATTGACTCATGCTGTGTTTTTCTTTTGACGGGTGATTCAGGGCTAGTGTGATGAGAGAGTTACCTTTGATCATCTAGGTTGATTCGAATTTTAAGTTTTAATTTTAAGTTGCCTTTTGGCAGGGGTGATTCAGGGTTGTTTGGAGAATTGTATTTAGTACTTTATTAATGGATCACCACTATTAATATGTGAAGTCATTAGTGATCCAACTACCACATAGCAGCTAACAAAGCTATTTTAGTGTTTGATAAGCCATTATAAACACTTGAAAGCATTTCCAGAAAATCTTGACAAAGAACGAAAGATCTTTCTGAATTCCTAACAAAAACTTGAGACAATGTGACAATTAAGTAATCCTTTCCCCCTCAAGACAAAAGGCAAAATATAGCTGCTATGGATTCATTGGTTTCAACAGAAATTTCTAATAAAGCCCATAAATGTGGATCAAAGTTCATATAATCTTAGCTAAGATGATACTTAATGCTGATGTTTGACATGGAGGAGAGACAGAGGTTTTTTTAGTTTTTGGAACAAAGTCATCATGGATTCTAGGTTTCGCAAGTAACAATATGAACAACTACAGATATTCTTAATAAAGAATAAAGTCATAAACAATATGAAAGTAGGTGACTAGAAATTTAATAGGTGCATCACAGAGAGATAACTGGCATTAACATCAGTTATAACCCAGAATACATAATCTGAAAGTCTGCATATAACCTAAGAGTGGCTAAATAGTAGATACTAACAGTGTAGCAAAATTAGTATGATATTCATACAGAAATGGAAGAATAAAATAATCAGTTGGACAACAATAAAAGGTTAAAAACAAATATCCTAGACTGACATGGCAAGGAAAGCAGATTGTGGAAAACTGTGCTCCTTATGTAAGTACTTTAATGCAAAACAAGACATGCAAAGCATACTCTAGCTAGACGTCGGATTTATTGGTTACTTATGTTTTTATGCAATTTCTTATCAGCTATTTAATATGAGGTGGAAGCAATGAAGACATTTTTGGGTAACAACACCATACACATAAGAGGTCAAAGAACAGCAGAGAATTTTTAAACTATTGATACATACCACATGCAACAAAAGAGCGAATTGTTTCTTGCGAAGTTCTAGTGTCCTTGAACCAGAAATGTTCTCTGCCTCCAACAAAGAAATTTCTTTTTCTAACTCCGTAAGGACTTTCTGTGTCTCTGATCTTGGTGGTTGCATAGCAATTAACTTCCTGATTGTCTCGCACTCCTCCTTGTGCTGCCTTTCCACCTTGCTCTCTTCAAGTTTTTTCTTCAGGTCTTCTATATCATCCTCTGTCTGTATTATTTGCCTATTTATCTCGCCTTTCAACTCGTTGAAGTTCTCCTTTTCTCTAAGATTTGCATCAATAACGGCTTTGCTCTTGAGCAGTGGAAGTTCAAAAGTTGTCAATTCCTGTAATAAAGCTTTCGCAAGTCTTTCACAGTCATTGTAGTTATCTGCATCTTTTTCAATCTCAAGAGCAAATGAGGTAAACTTCTTCTGAAGTTTTTTCAGCGGAGGTTCACCCCTTGTAGTTGTTGTACGGGTGAGAAGCCTATGTTTAATAATTGTATCATCTTCAAGTTGGCCAAAAGCATACTGCGCAGTTATTGCCTCCCCCCTACCAGCAACTTTCCTACCTTTCACCAACATTTTAACAGTTGTCCTTTCACTCCTGAAAACAAAGCATTCATCATCGTAAGCTTCGAACTTGGAGCTCATTTTATTTTTGATAACTAAAAGTTTTATTCAAAATTGAAGCCAAAACGGGCAACATCTCAGTACTTGCAAAGTAAAAAAAAGTACCAAAAAAAGACCACGTACAGCAAAAAAAACAAAAAAAAAACATTCACACCGAGTCCGCAGCTAAACTCTCCAAAAAAGTCCATAAAAAGAGGAGAGATCCAGGATAGACTTTGTTTACCCAAAAAAGCAGTAAAATTAAAAGCAAGAAGCTAACATGAAGAAGCATATTCTCCTTATACTCGAAATACTTTCGATTCCTCTCATGCTATAAGGTCCACCAAAAACAACGAAAAATTTTGTTCCACTTCTCCCGACTCCTTCAGGGTAATCAGCTTCCAACAAGGAAGAAATAGTCTCAGAAATATAGTTTGATTTGGTTCAAGATGTCCTCAAGTATTGGAAAGCTTCATTTATTTGTTGAGAAAAAACTATTCAAACCAAGCTCAAACATCAATTAGAACAGTATAACAGGCAAACATTCAACACAAAGCAAAGATATCAACATAAATATTCTAACAACTACAAAATTTCATTAAGAAGCTTCATGTTTTCTCTCATTTTGTTTATAACATTTATATATAAAATATATCAACAGTAATCAAAATAAAACAATTAGACACAACAACTAAAATTTCAGTATAAAGAATAAACATCCAGACTTCTAACTAATTATAACTAATCAATTCACATATATCAAATCCTAAACTAAATCTTGGGTGCTATCAAGACCCATGTAAAAACCTGTTTTATTGATAGAAATAGGGGAAAAATTATAAAATTGAGAATCTGTTTATTGATAGAAAAACCTGAATAAATTACAAGTTACAACACCAATCATTGTGAAATTTGCAACAATAAAATCATAATAAATCTTTCACTTGTTAACCAAATTACACAAACAAATGCATCTAAATTTGAACATATGGTATTCAACCAATTACAATAGGGGTAACAGATAAATACAACAGAGACAGAAATAAACACAAAATTGCATTCTTCGTGTTGTAAAAGACAATACTGAATAATCGAAATATTGAATAACCCATTATCGAAAGGGGCAAAAATTAGCGTAGTAAATAGTAGACCTGATGAAGCTTAGTCTCCCAACCAGCTCGAGATGCGAGGAGGATGTGAGAGAGTATGATTTGGAGTTTTAGCGATTTTAGAAAATGGATAGAAAAGTTGGGGGGATAGAGGGGAGAGGGCAGCTATTCAATTTCGGTTACGGTTGCGCGTAGTGTACCCGACCCGACTCTTTACCACGCCTATTTTCTCCTTTGTTTTTATATGGAGACAGGAGGCTATTGTCAAATAATTAGGCATGCACAAAGGCCCAAAGCCCGTTCATTTTGATCAGATCGGCCCGAAAAAAGATTGATTATGTCAGATTGGAGTGGGCATGATCTCAGGGTCTAAAATAGGCCTTAAGTTTGAATCGCTAAAGTCCAGCTTAAAATGGCCTAACACTGAGACTAATTCAGCCTAAATTGGTGGTTGGACCAACTTGTTCAGGCCCAAGGCCTGAATTAGCTTGTTCAAGCAAGAGGTCAAGATCAGCTTGTTCAAGCCTGAAGCTTGAACCTAGGAATGACAGTTTGAACCGAAACTCAACTGAAATCGATCAAATCGAATCAAAACGATCGGTATTTAACTGAATCATAATTTGATTGATGTGGTTTTGGTGCAAAAATAAATAAATTGACAGCGTTACAGTATAATACCGGCATTTTCTGTTTGAACTGGTGGTGAATTCATGAACTAGTGGTTCACCACTTTTGAAGTATCATACAAATATTAAAATATTAAATATGTGTTGTTGGATTTGTATTAACTTATAAGATACTTGTTATATAAACTATTGTCAAGTTATTTTTTTTAAATCTTTGATGTTGTTTTAAAGTCTTGAAATGTTTTAATTTATTTTATTTATAATTATTTGTCAGTGTGGTGTTCAAGAGAACAACCACCTGGTGTAGTTCTTGAAGAAATATTTTTTGCCATAAAGATGTGCAAAACAAAATTATTTTTCTAGTAAAACCAAGTTTACATTAAAAACTCTTATGTAGATACATATTTAACTATAAATTCAGTGCATTTACCTTCACCCCAGGTTAGATGGAGAAGATCTTCGTATCGGGTGTTCGCAAAACGTAGATACATCCGTCCTTTATTGATAATCCACACGAAATCAAGTTAACTTTTATATCTTCCTTTTTCTTCTCAAGAACCAAGGAATCAAATTTAATTTTTGCTCTCCATAATATGACACATTTGTTGAGTAAAAAGGGAATTTGGCTACTGTCCATTACACATTTCTTAAAATTTCTCCAATACATCAATTATTTAATCTTAATAATTTTGTTAGTACTGATCAAAATATGTTAATAGATAGTTGATGATATTATGACCAATCCTACAAAATTTTAGAATCAGAATAAATATTTTAACCGTTAAAAGTCTAAAAGAATTTTCATCCATTGAAATTTTGATGAAAAATCAACAAGTTCATCAAATGGTGAAAAAATGTCGGATTACTTTTATTTTTAAAATAATTATGCTATTCAATAAAATAAATTAGTTGACCTCGATTTCAATTATAATATTCATAACTATAAAAATATGGTGTATTGAATAAAATTGAAAGAAATATGTAATCAAGAGAATCCAAATCCATAAAAATGATATTTATCCTTTAATTTGCATGTAGAGTCCAAGATAAATTAGCTTGAGTGTGACACCCCAATAGGTATACATCACTCATCTTGGGTAGTCAAATACATAGTACTGAATACAAATACAAACTTAATTATACAACAAGAGCTGAGAGTTTTTACACGAATATTGTCTCATAGACAATATCCAAACTCAAATTCAATCATCATTACATTTATTATCACACTAAATAGTGAGGATTACTAAAACAGCCATCTTGGACCATCACTCCGTTCCCCGACTAGTCCCGGCTATGTTCTCATTTCCTGAAGAGAATAATGAAAGTAAAAGGGTGAGCTCAACTAGCCTAGTAAGAAATATTATGACTAAGATAATGCAAAATAAAATATCGTTAGCATTCGACAATGTTAAACTGATAAAATACAATAACATCAAGTTTAATTGCAGCTTAGCAAACAATCTATTAAAAGAGTCAAGTAGAGCATGATATCTACTATCTTCTAAGATTTAAACAGTTTATCATTAATTTTATCGCTAGGACTCAGCTTAATAAATAAACCACATCATCGAATCATCCCTGCACTACGGGCCAAAGATATTCATTAGTATCACGTCCACGAATTATCCCTGCACTACGGGCCAAGGATATTCATGTAATCATCAATGGTTATGATCATATCAACAACTGTCCATCAATGCAGTACGAGTCAATGATAACTTTTACCACATCATTTGTAACATTACGATCATGATTATACTGAATAATCTCTGGTCATAATCATACCAATCAATAGTACATCTATGCACGTAAGCCACAGATGACTTTTATCACAATATAAGCATGAGAATGATGACAATGATATAAGAATTCAATCAAACGAGATCAAGGATAAATATTAAAGACTTTAAATTTATCCAGAGTTTAAAAATATCAAAATTGTCAACATGATACTGCTTTGTGAAGTAAAATTCAAGAATAATATTCATGTATCAAAAAAAATCTCGGACAAAAAAGAAATCAAATTTTATCGTGAATAGTACTCTAGGTGAATAGTACCCGAGTGAATAGTATCCCGGCAAAAAAAGTACATCGAATATCTGAGTGAATAATAACCCGTGAATAGTAACTCGGTAATAGTACCCCAGCATGAAAAGTGCCCCAAATACCCGGGTGAATAATATTCTAGTGAATAGTAACCAGATAAATAGTAACCCGTGAATAGTACCCCGGGTGAAAATATTGATATTTAATAAGAAAGTTCAGATCAATATTCCAATGAAACGATACTAGGTGAAGCACAAAACTTGAAGGATATGAAAGTAGTATGCACACAAGCCAATCATGTTTGATGATAAAACATATACTTTGTAACAATCTTATTCATTTATTAATAAAAAGTACTAATTTATTAAAGACTTTTAATTATCTACATGATGTTGTTTATAATATGTGATAAACCCATAGTTTTAAGCAATGCATTTAGAATAATGATGATGATCATTCTTTAATGAGATCTAAATTCTTAGAAAGCTTTAAAACTAAATTAGTTCTATGTTGTTGGATTACTAAATTGGGGATTAGTTAATCCGGATAGATTGGTACATACATTGCTTGCTCATTGGTGAGGATGATTGATCTCTGATCATTTGTGGGAGACACTAAATCAGTATGTAAGTGCTTATTAAAGAATAAGTTCACTGAACATGGCTCGCTAAGGAATACCTAATGGAGTTTTACTTGCTTGTCAATAGGAATTCCCGTAGTGATAGTAGTACAAGTGATCCTTGGACTTGAGATCATCATAGTATCTTGTGTATGATGATCACCATACATGCGATAGACCGCACATGCAGGTTATTCCAACAGAATAATAATTAATAGAACCAGGTCTGGCGTAAAACGCACAGATAGGATATTCCAACAGAATAATAAAAGACGAAATCAGGTCCGGCGTAAAACGGACAGACATGATATTCTAACATAATAATAAAGACAGAATCAGGTCCGGCGTAAAACGCACAGACAGGATATTCCAACAGGATAATAACGAATGGAATAACAGAAGAATTTCACCAAGTATAGGGTAGCTCGCGTATACAGGTTATTTGAACCGAATAATAAATAATGGAATAACAGAAGTTCTCTTCATGAATACAAAAGAAATAATATCCCTTACCGTAAAAGAAACTAGATATAAGTGTAGGGAAGTAGCAGAATAATTTTCTTCTTTCTCTCTATAATTTTCTCTCTCTAGAGTTTCAGTGAATTTGTAAGAAATAATGAAGGAATGAGCTTCTATTTATAGGAGAATGGAAGGATACTATTTAGAAAAAAATCATGGACGCACAGTATATAAATTCGAACGAAATTTCACGGGTTTGGTGCTGGCCAATTAGTAGAGGAAAACAATTTATCATATGACCGGATAAGGACTTTATCCAAAAAGAAACTGACTTTATTCATAGGTTTGACAGAATTGTGGAATTTTCAACCAAATAATGTGCAAGTTTTGAACAAATATTGCATCCTGCCAAATTATTCACCAGGACCACCACCACTTTACCCACATGATTATACCAATATATATATATATATATATATTATATATTATATATATTATATATATATATATATATATATATATATATATATATATATATATAATATAACATTTCCTGCAGCACATGTTTATATACATATCTATATATATAAAAATCTAACACACCTGAATCAACTTTTGAAAAAAATCTCCCAAGATAAATTTCAACATTCCACCAACACGTGGGCCCCACCTGACCTACCACTATACACAGAATAGTTTCTACCGATTATTTTGAAAAATGGGCAAATGGGTGTCTATAAAATAAGGAAAACTGAGTGACTTCTCACGTAATCATCAATAATTAATATCGTGTGCTACTATGTAACCACGCGTATTACTGTACTTTTAACACCGGATGTTTCAACAGTTAACGGTAAAACTTCCGTCGTTATTTTCATAAAGTATTTTTGTCGTTTTCTCAGTCCGACAATAATTTTGTGTTGGGGTCCACTAATGATTGTGCCGTTATACGAATATTCTCTGTTAAAACGAATATTCCCCGATCAATCGAATATTATATAACAACTTGCGTACTTTGCAAAATTTATAAATATTACCCACAACTATAACATTATATCAATTTCACTCCATAATATTCAAAAATAATATTTATAGAAAATTCATCTTTATTCAAAAAGTTGGGGTTTTACAACCTCCCCTTCTTATAAAATTTTGTCCTCGAAATTAGGGTACGTACCTGGTATATCGAAGAGGTAAGGATACCTTGATTTCATTTCAGATTCTAACTCCCAAGTCATTTCCTCAACATCGTGGTTTCTCCACAAAACTTTAACTTGAGGTATAACCTTGGAGCGTAGAATATGTTCCTTCTTATCCAAGATTTGAATAGGAACCTCTTCATACGTCAAATCTTCCGCTATTCTAACTCAATAATGTGGTTCGGGTCTTCCACATATTTACGTAACATGGATATGTGAAAAACGTTATGAACACGAGACATACTTGACGGTAAAGCGTGTCTATAGGCCACAGTTCCTACTCGATCAAGGATTAAAAATGGGCCAATGAATCGAAGATTGAGCTTTCCTCTCTTTCCAAATCTCGTAACTCCTTTCCACGGAGCAACTCGTAATAACAAATGATCTCTTATATCAAATTCCACGTCCTTTCGATGAAGATCAGCATAACTCTTTTGTCGATCTTGTGAGGTTTTCATACGTTGTCGGATCGTTTGAATCTTTTCCGTAGTCATACATACCAACTCCGGTCCCAACAACGTTGCTTCACCCACCTCATCCCAGCATACTAGAGAACGTCACTTTCTTCCATATAACGCCTCGAATGGAGCCATGCCAATACTTGCTTGATAACTGTTGTTGTAAGAAAACTCCACCAGTGATAAGAACTTGTCCCAACTTCCCTTGAAGTTAAGGACACAGAGCCTTAATAAATCTTTAAGAGTTTGAATAGTCCTCTCTGACTGTCCGTCCGTCTGAGGATGATATGCCGAGCTAAATCGTAAATCTGTGCCTATAGCTTTCTGCAAACTAACCCAAAATCGTGAAGTGAATCTTGGGTCTCGATCAGAAACTATGGATACTGGCATACCATGCAGTATTACAATCTCGTTTATGTACATACGAGCAAGACTTTCAAGTGTATAAGTTTCTTGTATCGGTAAGAAATGAGTAGACTTGGTCAATCTATCAACAATGACCCAAATCGCATCTATGCCCTGAGAAACTTTGGGAAGACCGGTAACAAAATCCATGGTAATGTGCTCCCACTTCCATTCTGGAATTTCAAGTGGTTGCAATGGACCTTTTGGTACTTGATGCTCCGCCTTGACTCGTTGACACGTTAGACACCTTGAGATAAACAGCGCTATCTCTCTCTACATATTGCTCCACCAAAATGTATAACAAAGATCACGATACATTTTGGTACTCCTAGGATGGATTGCAAATGGTGTGTTGTGCGCCTCCATCATGATTTTATACTTTAAATCAAGGTCGTTAGGAACACAAAGTCTGGAGTTGACTCGAAGTATTCCTTCTTCATTGATTCTTGCTTCCGGCATAGCACCTTCTTGCACTTTCTTCCTCATACGCATCAGCTCTAGGTCTGTAGCTTGAGCAGCTTTAACTTTATCAATTAAAGTCGGTTCTACTCGTATATTTGCCATCATCACATGGGTCCCTGGAGTCTTTAACTTTATCTCCATCCTTTGCAAGTCACACAAAATGGGCTTTTGTGTTGTTAATATTGCACTCGTACCCGCATATGATCTTCTACTCAATGCGTCAGCTACCACGTTCGCTTTTTCAGGATGGTATTGGATGGTATGATCATAATCTTTCAACAGTTCAAGCGAACGTCATTGTCGCATGTTGAGTTCCTTTTGAGTGAAGAAATATTTGAGGCTTTTATAATCCGTAAAGATCTCTACTTTCTCCCCATACAAGTAATGCCTCCAAATCTTTAGTGCGAAGACAATAGCTTCCAACTCTAGATCATGAGTAGGATAATTCCTCTCATATTCTTTGAGTTGTCGCGAGGCATAGGCTATAACTTTCCCATGTTGCATGAGAACACATCCTAACCCTTTGCCCGAAGCATCACTGTAGATGACAAATCCCTCCGAACCAGATGGTATTGTCAGAACAGGTGCTGAAATGAGTCTCCTCTTGAGTTCTTGAAAACTCTTCTCACATTCCTCGCTCCAACCGAACTTTGTATCTTTCCAAGTCAGCTGAGTTAGTGGAGTAGCGATTCGAGAAAACCCTTCTACGAATCTTCGATAATAACCAGCTAAGACGAGAAAGCTACGTACTTCGGTCACTGATTTAGGTTGCCCCCAGCTTTGAATAGCTTCAATCTTTGCTGGGTCAACAGATATTCCATGACTTGATACCACGTGCCTAATGAATGCTACTTCCTCAAGCCAGAACTCGCATTTCTTCAACTTGGCATAAAGCTTGTATTCACGAAGCTTTTGGAGTATCAACCTCAAGTGTTGCTCATGATCTTCACGGGTTTTGGAATATATGAGGATGTCATCAATAAAGACGACCACAAAGTGATCCAAATATTCCTTGAATACTCGGTTCATCATATCTATGAAGGCAGCAGGAGCATTAGTCAATCCAAAGGACATGACTAGGAATTCATAATGCCCGTACCGAGTTCTGAAAGTCGTCTTTGGAATGTCATCGGTTCTAATCTTCAATTGGTGATATCCGGAACGAAGATCAATCTTTGAAAAGAATTTGGCTCCTTGCAACTGGTCAAACAGGTCATCAATACGTGGCAATGGGTACCTATTTTTAATGGTGACATGATTCAAGTTCCGATAATCAATACAAAGTCGCATACTCCCATCTTTCTTCTTCACGAATACAACATGAGCACCCCAAGGAGAAGTATTAGGATGAATAAAGCCAATGTCTAACAATTCCTGCAGTTGAGTCTTTAACTCCTGAAGTTCAATAGGAGCCATTCGATATGGGGCTTTGGAAATGGGTTTTGTACCGGGTTCAAGGTCGATACAAAATTCAATTTCACGCTCTGGGGGTAGGCCAGGAAGTTCTTTAGGGAATACGTCAGGAAATTCATTAACAATAGAAATATCATTCAAAACTGACGTATTATTATTTAGATCCGTGACATGAGCTAAGAAAGCTTGACATCCGTTTTTCAATAAACGAATAGCTTTATGGCTTGAGATGACCGTGATTGATTTTAATGGGTTGGTCGCTTGAATTCGCATAATAGGTTGATTAGGAATATGAAAGCTACAACCTTACGAAAATAATCAATTTTAGCATGATGAGTAGTTAACCAATCAATCCCTAGAATCACATCAAATATAAGTATTTTCAATGAAATAACATCAACAGGTAATGTGTGGGTACCGATTTGAACCAAACAAGACTTATAAACAGTGGATGTAATGAAGGTTTCTCCCAACGGTGTTTCTACAGATAAGTCAAAGTCTAATTTCTCCGGAGTCAAATTTAATCGTTGAGCGCAAGT
>JADPQE010000130.1:0-20001 GCA_016801055.1 Panax notoginseng | reverse complement strand
CTAATAGTTGATGTGTATGATTATATAATTATGTAGGGCACGTGAAGTGCAGATAACTGTAAGCTGTTAAACTGTTATTAGTAAACAACGATCAAGGCAAGTCTTTTAGTTCCTATTTGCTACGTGAACTTGATGATTAACTATTTTAAGTCTTTATTGCAAATAACATAATGTGTTATATTTATATTGAAAGCATGAAACGTTAAAGTCAACTTATGACTACGTTGATTGAGTAAAGCATGCTGATTGAGTAAGGGACTCAATCTTTATACTTGTTATGTGAACTGTAGTATGTATGTTATGATAGTCCAATGTTTAAGATATGTATGTTGAGCATGTTATTATATGCTGCGTGATGTATGAAAACTGTTAGATTTTGTTGGGCTGTCGAGCTCAACCTTGTAAATAACCATTTTTACAGGTCAAGATTTCGAGGTAAAGTTATGTGTTACTTGAAAGACATTAATCAGATGTGATACTTGAAGATTTATACACTTTGGTTGTGTTAGTATTATTTGAGCCATGTTTAAGGTTCCGAATGATGTATTAATATTGAATTATAATATCGTTTCGCGATGTAAACTATTGTAGTATTAAATTGATTCTGAGATATATAGATGTAAAGGTTGAAGGTTTTGAGAATGAGGATAGTTTGTATTAAAAAAATTTAATTATTCCGCAAATTTTAAATGGTTGTATTATCATTTAATGATGTAAAGTTTGAGGTTGAATGTATTATTAACGACTAAAATCGAGAGTTAAATTATATGAATTTTGGGGTCGTTACAGTTGGTATCAAAGCAGATAGGTTAAAAACCTTAGGTATGAGTACCTTAGGCTATAACCTTAGAGAAGAGAGGTGAAAATAATGAACGAATAAGCTCAAATAGAGTTTGAACAATAAGAAGTAATTTAAGAAATTTATAAAGGAGGGATTAAAAACATGCGTGAAAAGATTCAAAGACGAATCTCGCAGAGTTATAAGGAATATGAATGTAGGGTTACCCAACTCCAATAATAAGGATGTAAAGTGATAATAAATAGACAATGTCTATAAAAAGAGAATGATAAAGAAGTTAAGAATAGAAAGTTATATCTAAGTATGGTGCAATTGTACTCTTTAGCAGTTGATGTATGGTATCTGGGCTAAACGATTCCTTCATAGAGCGGAGGTATATACGAACTAGCAACTCGGAACCTAGTTTGTTGGTTGTTTGTGGGAAACCACACAGCGTATCATATTGAAACTGTTAGAGACTCGATGTGTACCAAGTATAGAAAATGGATACGTATGATGAAAATGTGGAACTCGAATGAAGTATTGAGCAATATAAATGAAGTTGAAAATTCTTAAAGCAGGAATTGTTATATAAACAAGAAAATTCAAAGAAGAATCTTGAAGAGACATAAAGATAAGAAAGGAGAGTTTCCTAACTCCAATAGCCAAGATAACGAATAATGATGAATAGACAAAGTCTGTAAGATTAAAAGCAAAAATGAAATCGTAAATGATGAAAAAGGAAAGAAAGAAGATCATAAAACAAAATGATCACGAGTTAAGAAAAGAATTTTAAGGGAGATGATTATATAATAAGATCACGACGTGATCTGTTTAAGTTATAAGAGAAAGATGGTTTGTAATGTTTGAATAATTATAGCTTGATGCTATGAAGGTAATGTACAATGATATAGTACGAGGTAAACTCACGAGGAGTTACAGATAATGTGATACGAGGAATTCGTATCAAGCAAAGAGCAAGTGATAAGCAAGATAGAGTTAGGTGGGATTTCAATTGAGGACTCATGTGATGGCTGAGTTGTACAAACCTTTGTATGGGCGAGAATTTTGTGCTTGCACTTAGTTTATCACATTGATAATCATTGGAATGTTGGTGTCGCGCTATCAATGTATATGTGGCGGAAAGGTGATTCTTTTCTTATATGTATATTTGATAGTTAGAAACTATTAAGATTAGTCAGATATTATTAGGATTATGTGCGGTTCTTAAAACTAACGCATATGGTAAGATTGTGACTCATAATAATATGATATGTTTTAAACCCCTCAGCGAATGGACGCCTATGGTCTGACTAGGACAAGTGCTGGAGAAGGAGGACGATAACAACCCCTTCATCACTGCTGTCCACCAGGACTTCACCCTCGACGATTGGAGCAACACTCCTTGCATTTGCCGACAAGGGTAAAAAGGGTAGAAACTCCCTCTGCCGTATAGATATCAATAACTGCTTACTTTTATGTACAATATTAGTAGTTGTTTTGTCATTATGTGCTAAAACTTTGTATGATTAAACAGTTTCATATATCAAGTGAAAGCATATTTTGTTTCAAGACTCTAAACTTAGATGTGCATTTACTTGCTGATTAGGTGTCTTTTCTCCACAAGGACTATAACTTTGATGAAAAGTTGGACTCAGACTTGATGGAAATACAAGAGGACATTGAAATACCTCAGGAAATCAAAGAATAGGTCAAAGACAAGCCCAAACCAAACCTTGATCAAACCACTTCATTCAATCTTGGAACCTTAGAAAGCCCTAAACTAATCCAGATTGGTATGGACCTTACTTCAAACCAAAGGAATGACATGGTTACACTATTGACCCAATTCCAGGATGTGTTTGCATGATCTCATGAAGACATGGTCGGTTTGTCTACTAACATAGTCATTCATCGCCTTCCCATTAAAGATGGATTCAAGCCAGTCAGGAAAAAGCTCATGCAATTAAAACCTGAGTGGAGTTTAAAGGTTAAAGAAGAAATTATGAAACAATTTCAAGCCGACATCATCATGGTGTCCACATACCCTGAGTGGCTACCCAACATAGTCCCCGTACCTAAACCGGGAGGGAAGGTGCGAGTTTGCGTGGATTATCAGGATTTGAATAAAGCTTGCCTCAAAGATAGCTTTTCCGTGCCATTCATCCACATACTTATTGACAATACAACTCAATACGACATGTACTCCTTTGCTGATTGCTTTGCGGGGTACCATCAAAACATGGTTGCTGAAGAGGATCGTGAGAAAATTGCATTCATCACGCCTTAGGAAACCTTTTGCTACAGGCGGTTGTCATTCGGCCTCATCAATGCCGGAGCTACCTACCAGCGAGCCATGATGGCTCTTTTCCACGATTTAATGCACAAGTAGATAGAGATCTATGTGGATGACATCATTGTCAAGTCCCAAAGGGAGGAAGACCACTTAGACCATCTCAGAAAGCTCTTCAACAGGTTGCGTAAGTATAACTTAAAGTTAAATCCAGCCAAGTGTGCCTTTGGAGTTAAATCAGGCATGTTGCTAGGATTCCTAGTCAGCCACAAAGGGATTGAGCTGGATCCCACCAAAATCCAGGCCATTATTGAAATGCCCATTCCTCATATAAAGAAGGAAATACGGGGATTTTTGGGAAGAATCAACTTCATTAGCAGATTCATATCCCAACTCACAATAACCTGTGAGCCTATCTTCAAATTGTTAAGGAAGAACTCCTCCATGAAATAGAATGACGAGTGCCAGAAAGCCTTCCTTACAATCAAAGAACAGCTAGTCAGTGCTCCTATTTTGGTACCACCCAAGGATGATGTTCCCCTGTTCATGTACCTGTCCATTAATGATAATGCCATGGGCTGCATACTAGGACAGAAAGATGATAGAGGCCAAGAGCGAGCTATCTACTACCTCAGCAAAAAATTCAGTAGCAGTGAACACAAGTACACTCTGATTGAGAAAACTTGTTGTGCTTTAGCATGGGCTTCCATGAGGTTACAACATTACCTCCATGGTCACACAACCCATCTCATATCCCGCGTGGATCCTCTCAAGTATGTGTTCAGTAAACCCATGCTAAATTGCCGACTATCTAGATGGCAGTTGATTCTACAACAATTTGACATCGTCTACGTGACACAAAAGTCTATCAAAGGTAAAGGAATTATAGATCAACTGGCCACCTCACCTTCAGGGGATTTCAAACCCTTGGAAACGTACTTCCCCGATGAAGGGGTAATGACAGTTCAGCAACACCATCAGTACGATGCACGCTAAATATGGAAGAAGTATTTTGATGGAGCTGTAAACATGGAAGGTTCTAGAGCTGGAGAAGTTCTAGTATCTGTTACGGGGGAGCAGTATCCTGTCGTTGTCAAATTACAGTTTGCCAACACAAACAACACAGCTGAGTATGAAGGCTGTATCATGGGGCTAAAACTTGCTTAATCAATGGGCATCAGATGGTTAACTGTCTTTGGAGATTTTGAATTGGTAATCAGACAAACCACAGGAATCGATCACACCAAAGGTCTACATTTGTTGCCTTACCATCGGCAGGTTCTACAGATGACTTTGGAGTGGGAAGAAATATCCTTCCTCCACATTCCTCGGTATAGGAATGATTTTGTGGATGCGCTAGCAACCTTGGCTTCTTTGATCTACAAACTTGACAAGGAAAATACGCCAACCATCACATTTGCCCGACAATAGGCTCCAGCCTATGGGAATTACATTGGAGAAGTATCGGATGAGCTACCTCCCATCCAACACCCTTGGTATCAGCATATCAAGGAGTACTTACGAGATGGATCTACACCCGCTGAGGCAAGTTCAGCTAAAATAAAGAGGATCCATCGAATGGATATGAAATTCTACCTGAGCGGAGACGCAGTCTACAAAAGAGATGCAGGACTAGGTCTCCTCAGATGTCTGGACAAGGACCAAGCTCAGAGTCTCGTGGATGAAATCCATGGTGGAGTACGTGGCCCCCACATGAGCGGCCCCCTACTTGTTGAGAAGATCCTCAGAATAGGGCATTACTGGCTCTCTCTCAAGGCTGACTGTGATGATCACGTCAAGAGATGTTACCAATGCCAAATTAATGGGAATGCTATCCACGCCCCTCCAAGGGAGCTCTAAAATATGAGTTCACCCTGTCCCTTCTCAATGTGTGGAATGGACATTACCGGGCCCAAAGCCAGTAATGGGCATCAGTTTATCTTCACTATGATAGACTACTTCACCAAGTGGGTAGAATCAGCCTCCTTCCCCAGGGTTATCAAAGAAGTCATCATTACTTTCATCAAAAATAATGTTATTTGTCGATATGGACAACCAGATGTAATTATATCAGACAATGCTAAGAACCTCAACAATAAAATGATGAAGGATTTATGTAATAAATTCCACATCAAACATCTCTACTCTGTCATCTACCGTCCGAAGATGAATGGTGTTGTTGAAGAGGCTAACAAAAACATCAAAAAGACCATGCAAAAGATGTTCGCCAATCACAAAGGATGGCATGACTTATTGCCTCGGACTCTGTTAGCCTATAGAACATTAATGCGCACTTCTACTATGGCAACCCCCTACTCATTAACCTATGGGATGGAAGTAGTGCTCCCCATAGAGGTGGAAATGAAATCCCTTAGAGTATTGATAGACGCTCAGCTGGATGAAGACCAATGGTTGCAAGACAGGTATCACCAATTGTCCCTAATAGACGAAAGGCGAATTGATGCTATTTTCCATGGTCAGTTATATCATCAAAGGATCGCCAGATCCTACAACAGAAAAGTCCAGCAATGGCAGTTCAAACAACACGACTTGGTTTTAAAGAAGATCATTAAAAACGAAGATCAGTCTAAAGGAAAATTCGCCTCGAACTGGGAAGGCCCATTTATTGTCAAAGACGTATTGACAGGAGGTGCTCTTCAATTGTAAGAAATGGACGACGATGAATTTCCATAGCTCATCAACTTGGACACCATGAAATGGTACTATGTCTAAGGTTACCATCAAGCAAACATCCTGGTTTGGATCACCAGATCCCCAGTCATTTTAGGTTTTCTAACTGTTCACTACATATAACCTTTCGTCACGCTCATTTGCTCCATCAGGGATAAACATACTTTTCCAACCAGCAGCCTGGTTTCGGATTAGTAGATCCTTCACGCAACTTTGCCTTCAAACTTTTCACACCAGCAGTTTTGCCCCATCATAAATTAAAACTTTTCACACCTGCAGTTTGTCCTATACATAGGTTCAAACTTTACCCCTCTCAGTTTTTCCTGAACATGGGATCAAACTTTTCATTAGCTGCAAACCGCCTTACACATGGGGCGAACTACGTTTACCAGATCTCCTCTTCAATATGATTACGTAGGCAGCCAATCATGGTTCAGTCTTACCCCTTACCAAAACATAAAAACTTGTCAACGGTACTGGGATCATCATTCAATCCACCACATTTTATCGGCTTCAGACCAAAGGGATGGAACTACCTAACCTTCCCATGTAAAAGGGAGAATCGACGACCATCTAAGCTGTGGTTGATTCCTTAAAGAGAAACACCAATCCATAAGAGATGGAACTAACTGGGCTCCCCCATACAAAGGAGTACTGGAGACCATCTATAGTGCGGTCAACCTCAGAAAGGAAAGTCACACTCCTCTCCACATCTACATATAGAAATCAGTCCCAAGACACCAAGGATAGTAGGGAATACACACAGATCAATGATCCATTCTAAAGATCCTAAGACATCTCAATGTCCATCCATCAAGGAGGAATTCAAAATACATCGAGAACACAAGCCTTGAAGAAACAGGCAAATGTCAAGCAAGTAGCAAAACACAACTGAAAGGGAAGTGAATCAAAATTTATTTTCCTATTATATATAATGTTGTTTGATATATACAATATGAATTGTACATGACAAAATGACTAAGCTAGTTTTTGCAGGAAAATACAAGCCCATCTACACGTCAGTGTATATGCGAGCTATCAAACATAACATGGCATCCCTCTCAGAAGAGGGAGGTAGCGCTATGATCTCCTGTACAAGGGTCTCTACGCGAGCTAACAGATCTACATCCATCTGCACGGTGACACTGTGCTCATCAATATACGTACTCGTCTCTGTAATGATGCCAATAGTAAGGGACCTCACTGTGGTACTGTCTGTAACAGCTACATCCCGTGCAGATATAGCGCTATCCCACTCCACAATCACTGCATCTCTGGCTGATATGGCCTCATCTTGCTCAATGACAGCGGCATCTCTATTAGCCAATGCCTTATCTCTCTCCAACAGAGTAATGTCTCTCTCATCAAGAGTTATCAACATCAAGGCCCTAGCCTGATCTCTCTCGAAGGTCATCAGATGAAGACTCTGCTCTAAGTACTGTGTTGAATGTTGAAACACACTAGCACTCGTACTGGGAGAATCTACAAGAGCTACTAGCAACCCAGTGAATGGCTTCTCCTCAATGTGAGAATAAATGTCCTCCATGGGCTCTCCACCATCTGAATCGATCCCTGGTACTGTGGATACTACCGTAATCGATGAATTCTTTATCTCCATCCACACAGGATACTCTATCGAATAGCCCGGATGGCTAACAAAAAACTTAGCACGCTCACGTTGATTCCAACAGGTATAAACCCTGGATCTATCCACTGCTGACAAATGACGAGAAGCTAAACGCTAACCTAGCACCCCCTCAAAAGGATGGAAGTCCTAAAACTGGTCAAACTGTGACATCACAGCCAGTGGGTGGTAGGTAGTCATGCCCCTCAAACCTGCTAGAGGCAGATAATCCATGCTAGGGGCATGAGTAATAAAACTGTAGGGTGAACTGAGCCCTGCACATGGTAGAATGTCAAATGGATCTCTAATCCCTGCCAAGAATACCGACCAAACTACAGGTTTACACGTCACTTATTGGTATTCGCCCGGACATAGGCTTACTATACCAATAACCACAACTGTTGCAAACAACATTCGGTAATATCTCACGAAGATCCGATGCTGTCAGTTTGGGGGTGCAGCTCCAAAGCACTTCGCCCCAGCAAGAATTTTGTACATTTTATTCGTTGATGCACATAGCGACGAAGGTTAAGCAACCTTGACAAACACTCAACCGATGGCATGTAAACCCATCGAAGCATCGAAATCCATTCGATGATTTCATTCGTTGATGTACATGTCGACGAAGGTCAAGCAGCCTTGACGCCATCCCCAACAGGGATTCCAGTCGTTCATGTACATTTCAACATGGGTCAAGCAACCCTGACAAACACAGACTGTTGGCAGTAACTCTGACAGAGCATTGGAAATACCTGGCGATACAACCCAGGGAAGACTATCCTCATCGGGAAGGACCGATGATTGAATCTGTTATACACAAAAATTTCATGCCCACAGAGTCTCTTGCACATGAGAGGGACATCTTTGGTGGGAAATCTATCTCAAGGATTAGGGACTTTGGTGACAACCCCAACGTCAACATCCTGGAAGTTCCTGAGAACTTTGGAGCACACATCCAAGTAGTTCGTCAGGGTTATCAGTGATAACTCCAGGCCCCATCACAAATAATGGAAGAAAACGATCATCGCATCCCGTTGGAGGACAGTCCAACAGACCACATGCATCATACATTTGTATCATGCTGTAGTACATTGAATCATGCATATCTTGTTACATTTCAAGTGTCTAGTATTGTTTATCCTATCCATGCCATTACATCACATGAATAAGATAAAGAAGGGCAACTGTAGACACTCGAAATTTTTTGCATTCCTGTTACTAACATAGCAGGAGGGCAGAATCGTCTTCCAGAGATAACCCTGTAAGTCAGCTCAATTTCAGTCCCAGAGACACACCGGGATACCCAGTTTGCCATCTCATAGATAACCCCGAGGAATGAAGTTCCAGTTCCGGAGACAACCCCAGAATCCTCAATTCCATCTCGGAGATAACCTCGAGATATTCATTTTTAGTCCCGGAGATAACCCAGGAGATAAAGTTCAAACCTCAGAGATAACCCCGAGGCATGCAGTTGCAGTTCTGGAGATAACCCCGAAAATGCTTGTTTCAAACCTCTGCGATCAGCTTCAACACTCGGTGATAGCTGTGACGACCCCAAAATAGGTCCATTCCATCCCCTGTTACCAACAGTTCATCTTTGCACTACAGGCCAAAGATATTCATCAATAATTCATCTTTGCACTACGGCCAAAGATATTCATCAACAATTCATCTTTGCACTACAGGCCAAAGATATTCTTCAACAGTTCATATTTGCACTACAGGCCAAATATATTCATATCTCAAAGAAATATATAATTATTTTAGAACTTATATAAACAATAATTATAACCGTGTTGATCAATTCACCTTTGCACTTAAGCTAAAGATATTCAATCAAAAATTCAATGGTCATGTTCATACCAGTCACAATTCAACTTTTCCACTACTGGCCAAAGAGAACCCTAGTCATGATCATACCAATAATCTACCCATCTTTACACTCAAGTGAAAGAGAATAGCATCATTAGGGTTATAAAAATATTATATATGATAATAAAATCAATATAATCAACATATAGATTTAATCTCAAGAGAAATATTCATAAATCAACTATAATTTGGTTAGAAAAAGAAACCAATTTTGTCGTGAATAGTACCCGTGAATAGTAACTCGTGAATAGTAACTCGTGAATAGTAACTCATGAATAGTAACCCTGACACAAAAAGATAAAAATTTTACAATAAAATCCATACCAATATTTCGGTATAATGATATTGAAAGAATAACATTTCTTAAACTTATAAACAATTTATTTTAATTGTTTACACTTTACTAAATAATGTATTTAATCATTCTAAAATGCCAAACTCATAAGATTTCATCATCAATAACCAAAACCCTCATCAAAAATCTGCATATACCTCATATAGGATTCTCAAGTCATAAAATCCTATTTTCCAATTTTCTTACTTCACAAAACAAATTTAATTCATTTACTCATAACTAGACTATTTTCATGAAAAATACCAAATCAGTTCCAAAAATATTTCTTTTCTGGGATTTAGCAGAATATAGTCCCATATTGAACATATATTTTTCTCAGAATTTTTAAAAGTCATTTACTATTTTTCATATGGCCAAAACAGCCAAATATTTAGACATTTATCAAAAATTGTATTTTTATCTAAAAATTCTGAAATCTACAGAGTATACTCCTATCATATACATGTACTTCCAATAAAAATTTCATCAATTTTGGAGTTAACCACAAGAAATTATAAGAGGTTACTTTTAAAATAGTCTTTTCTCATAAAATTCATAACTCTCAATCTATACATCCAAAAATCACCATTTTTGGACACAATCAAGAAAACTCATCAAAATATCATTTCAAATTCTTCCATAATTTTTGAAGGTCAGAAAAATTACGAAACTGAAAAATATAACAACCCTTAAAATCTCTTACTATCCCTTACCTCAAAAGTGCAGTATTTCTGACTGGAATGCAAAGCCGAAGGAAACTTGCACTGAATAGCAACTCTCAAAGTATCTAAATACTCACAAAATATGCTTCATAATATAGAGAGAGAAAGAGAGAAAGCTTATGTTTCTGGTGTGATTTTCAATTCTAACTTAGCCCTTTATTTATAGGAAAATTTTAGCAGAATTGACCTGCAACCTGATGGCTTTACCTGCTACTATTCCTACCCACCACATTTGAAATAAAATTCAGCACATTTCTTCACCAACCACATGTGGGGCCCACCAGTTCTAGAATTTTCCACCAAAATGATTAACTCCGAAAATTCAACAATTTCTGAACCAGTCATCTCGTAAAATTCATAACAAATCATACGTTCATTTTTAACGGTTCAAAATTTGTGGACATATACTCAACTTATATATGTATAACATATCCAAATATTACCACGATCCAACGGTCGGATTAAAAATTATAACCCTCGCAAAATATCTTAAAAACCCTAATTTGATTTTCAATACCTCCGTTCCGACAAAAATACAGATAAAACACCTCAACATTAACTCCTTCATTTTTAACCACAAAAATATATCCCTCATTTATATCCACATAAAATAAATATTTCCTTATCATATGAATCAATAATCAATTATTCACAAATAATATTACAGAATCACATTTATGACAACCAGGCCGTTCCCAGGAAAGAGGGGGCTTTCCAATAAGGATTTCTCCTTGCTGGCGCGCAATTAGATTACCAAACCTCTCTTTAGACAGAACTTTCTAGATATTACCAATAATGCTATCTAATAATATTATTTAAATAATATGAATTATTGATCTGATAATGAAAAGTACTGTGCAGTGACAATTATTGAAACAACAATAATATAAAATTTCAACGTAGCAATTATTGAATCAATAAAATAAAATATTGAACAGTAATTACTGCAACAATTATTGAGTAGTGCCTTCTTACGTAAGAATTAATAAATTCAAAAATACTATGCAATACCGTGTGCTACTGTACAATAACGCGTATTACTGTATTTTAACCACCGGGTATTCCAACAGTGTTAACGGTAACAACTACGTCGTTATTTGTAAAAACTCAAATTTGTCATTTTCTTCATCCGACAATTATTTGTTATGGGGCCCACAAATAGCTGCGCCGTCGTACGAATATTCCCCGACAGAAAGAATATTCCACGACCAAACGAATATTCCCCGACAACAATGAAAATTTTATAGCCACTTGAAAAATTTTCACATTTCACCCATAACTTTAAACTTTTATCAATTTAACCATTTACTGAATAGTAATTATAAGAAAAATTGAATACCTTTATTTCATAAAATTCGGGGTCTTACAATCTCCCCTCCTTATGAAATTTCGTCCCCGAAATTTACTTACCTGGTATTTCAAAGAGTTGAGAATACCTTGCTTTCATTTCAGATTCCATCTTCCCTGTCATCATTATTTCTCCATTGCTCATCTCCTGTATTTTAGATATCATTCTAGAATATAGCTTCAAAATAAGGGTTAATTTAACAAATTAACATATCGCATAATATTCCAATATTATGACTGACCAACAAATAAGCTTAGGTAGGACACACTAGCGAAGGATTTACTCATCTCTCCCCTCCTAGTTGTATTCCCCGATCTCCGCCAGAGATCATATCCCTAAGCTCTGATACCAACTGTGACGACCCCAAAATAGGTCTATTCCATCCAACCTATTCTGAGTCGCCAAATACATGGTACAGAAAATAACTACAACTTTATTACAACAAATGTCGTGCAAAATACAACAACACATATGCTATGAGTTTGGATACAAATATATACCAAATGTGACTCATGTCCCAACCGTGGACAGCACCTCACAATGACATCTTACATAAAGGTATAGTCAAAAAGTGTTTTAGAAATTAGAATCTTTGGGAAGTACTCAAGAAAACCTTCGTACATGGGAGGCCATGCTTCTAGGTTGTGATAGATATCATATGGCCACATAATTATCCTTGGTTGACCCAACAGACCCCAAAGAAAAACGATAAGATTACTATCATATTCTTCCCAATGGTGAGTCTTCTCTTGACTTATCATTATCTCCACTGTATCTAACTGAGAATTATACTTCAAACAAATACCAAGATTATATAGGTAGTGCTTGTAGATATACTCAGCAAGTGGATGAGCACAACCCTGTCTTATGATGACACGAGATTGTATGTCATTAGACATCTTGTATGATAGTGACAAAACACCCTTCCAACGTTGGGTTCGCCTCACCCTATTTGATTCACCAAATATAACTACTAAATGATGACCACCGTTCTATTCCCCTGTTACCCCCGCTCGACCCAACTACACTCTTATTACCTGAAAGGAATTGTGAACAAAAGGGTGAGCACAACTAGTCCAATAAAGAATATCATGACTAAAGATAAATAAATTATCAATAGTCTTCATCAATAATAAATCAGAGATTTAGAACATATGGTAGATGATAAAAAATTTCAACCATAGTTGCAGCGGAACATGCAATCCATTAGAAGAGTCAAATAGACTACAAAGTCTATTATCTTCTACGTGTTAAAAATCCACCAACAATGTTTTATCCCTGTAACATCAATCAACAGTTCCTTTTCACAATCATATGAATAACTCATAATCATAATTGTAGTTCTAAATTCCTCTTCGCACCCAGGACGAAGAATATTTTCATCACCTGTCTTTACCTGAAACATCAAAGATCATGGTTACACCAAATCACAGTTCCTGTTCATAATCATACTAATAAATCCATCTTTGCACTACGGCCAAAGATATTCAACAACAGTTCATCTTTGCACTACAGCCCAAAGATATTCATCAACAGACCATCTTTGCACTACAGGCCAAAGATATTCAACAATAGTTCATCTTTGCCCTACAGGCCAAAGATATTCATCAATAATTCATCTTTACACTACGGCCAAAGATATTCATCAATAATTCATCTTTGCACTACAGGCCAAAGATATTCTTCAACAATTCATATTTGCACTACAGGCAAAATATATTCATATCTCAAAGAAATATATAATCATTTTAGAACTTATATAAACAATAATTATAACCATGTTGATCAATTCACCTTTGCACTTAAGCTAAAGATATTCAATCATAAATTCAATGGTCATGATCATACCAGTCACAATTCAACTTTTCCACTACTGGCCAAAGAGAACCCTAGTCATGATCATACCAATAATCTGCCCATCTTTACACTCAAGTGAAAGCGAATAACATCATTAGGGTTATAAAAATATTATATATGATAATAAAATCAATATAATCAACATATAGATTTAATCTCAAGAGAAATATTCATAAATCAACTATAATTTGGTTAGAAAAAGAAACCAATTTTGTCGTGAATAGTACCCGTGAATAGTAACTCGTGAATAGTAACTCGTGAATAGTAACTCATGAATAGTAACCCCGACACAAAAAGGTAAAATTTTTATAATAAAATCCATACCAATATTTCGGTATAATGATATTGAAAGAATAACATTTCTTAAACTTATAAAAAATTTATTTTAATTGTTTACACTTTACTAAATAATGTATTTAATCATTCTAAAATGCCAAACTCATAAGATTTCATCATCAACAACCAAAACCCTCATCAAAAATCTGCATATACCTCATATAGGATTCTCAAGTCATAAAATCCTATTTTCCAATTTTCTTACTTCACAAAACATATTTAATTCATTTACTCATAACTAGACTATTTTCATGAAAAATACTAAATCAGTTCCAAAAATATTTCTTTTCTGGGATTTAGCAAAATATAGTCCCATATTGAACATATATTTTTCTCAAAATTTTTAAAAGTCATTTACTATTTTTCATATGGACAAAACAGCCGAATATTTAGACATTTATCAAAAATTGTACTTTTATCTAAAAATTCTAAAATTCACAGAGTATACTCCTATCATATACATATACTCCCAATAAAAATTTCATCAATTTTAGAGTTAACCACAAGGAATTATAAGCGGTTACTTTTAAAATAGTCTTTTCTCATAAAATTCATAACTCTCAATCTATACATCCAAAAATCACCATTTTTGGACACAATCAAGAAAACTCATCAAAATATCATTTTAAATTCTTCCAGAATTTTTGAAGGTCAGAAAAATTACGAAACTGAAAAATATAACAACCCTTAAAATCTCTTACTATCCCTTACCTCAAAAGTGCAGTATTTCTGACTGGAATGCAAAGCCGAAGGAAACTTGCACTGAATAGCAACTCTCAAAGTATCTAAATACTCACAAAATATGCTTCATAATATAGAGAGAGAAAGAGAGAAAGCTTATGTTTCTGGTGTGATTTTCAATTCTAACTTAGCCCTTTATTTATAGGAAAATTTTAGCAGAATTGACCTGCAACCTGATGGCTTTACCTGCTACTATTCCTACCCACCACATTTGAAATAAAATTCAGCACATTTCTTCACCAACCACATGTGGGGCCCACCAGTTCTAGAATTTTCCACCAAAATGATTAACTCCGAAAATTCAACAATTTCTGAACCAGTCATCTCGTAAAATTCATAACAAATCATACGTTCATTTTTAACGGTTCAAAATTTGTGGACATATACTCAACTTATATATGTATAACATATCCAAATATTACCACGATCCAACGGTCGGATTAAAAATTATAACCCTCGCAAAATATCTTAAAAACCCTAATTTGATTTTCAATACCTCCGTTCCGACAAAAATACAGATAAAACACCTCAACATTAACTCCTTCATTTTTAACCACAAAAATATATCCCTCATTTATATCCACATAAAATAAATATTTCCTTATCATATGAATCAATAATCAATTATTCACAAATAATATTACAGAATCACATTTATGACAACCAGGCCGTTCCCAGGAAAGAGGGGGCTTTCCAATAAGGATTTCTCCTTACTAGCGCGCAATTAGATGACCAAACCTCTCTTTAGACAGAACTTTCTAGATATTACCAATAATGCTATCTAATAATATTATTTAAATAATATGAATTATTGATCTGATAATGAAAAGTACTGTGCAGTGACAATTATTGAAACAACAATAATATAAAATTTTAACGTAGCAATTATTGAATCAATAAAATAAAATATTGAACAGTAATTACTGCAACAATTATTGAGTAGTGCCTTCTTACGTAAGAATTAATAAATTCAAAAATACTATGCAATACCGTGTGCTACTGTACAATAACGCGTATTACTGTATTTTAACCACCGGGTATTCCAACAGTGTTAACGGTAACAACTACGTCGTTATTTGTAAAAACTCAAATTTGTCGTTTTCTTCATCCGACAATTATTTGTTATGGGGCCCACAAATAGCTGCGCCGTCGTACGAATATTCCCCGACAGAAAGAATATTCCACGACCAAACGAATATTCCCCGACAACAATGAAAATTTTATAGCCACTTGAAAAATTTTCACATTTCACCCATAACTTTAAACTTTTATCAATTTAACCATTTACTGAATAGTAATTATAAGAAAAATTGAATACCTTTATTTCATAAAATTCGGGGTCTTACAATAGCCCCGAGGCACTCAGCTAAAAACTCAGAGATAACCCTGGGAGGACATGCATTCAGCACTTACAGCAGCCCAACCTCAGAGATAACCCTGAGCAACGACTGCTAAATCAGCCCAAATCCGGAGATAACCCCAGTCAGGGGTAAAATCATCATTTTGCCACCTCAATCCCACATTTACGCCATCTCAACATACATTACACACATGAATATCCTACAAGAACCAAATAGCTCCAATCCCGAGTGACTACTATAAAAAGCAGCATACTGGAGGGAATTTGAAAATTTGAAGACTTAAAGACTCAGGGCATGGTCACATCTTCCTAACTTCGTACAACCTCTACTCCCATGTCATTGTGTCGCTCTCGATAACAGCATGCCAAAAAATGTCTTATACACCTCGATCGGATGCCCGGGTTAAAATTTTAAAAGTTTGAATGGACATCACATTGCACGCGTACACGTACTTTGAGACGGCGAGACCCGTGGAGCCCAGGGCACCCCAAGCAGCCACAGGTGCATCTGTGGCTACCGCAGGTACACCTACGCCTCCCCCCTCTATAAATAGAGAGCTTGGGGAAGCCATTTTGACAGAGGAAAAGACGAGGAAGCCCTATCTAATTTGCTCTGTACACACTATAAACTGAGTGCTTTCTCATTTCAAACACTTGTGAGCTTATATTTGGCTACTTTTTACCGGTGGGAGCCGAGTGTTCATTCATTTAAAGCTATTGAAGTCTTCTTTGGCAGTCCACTGTAAGCCTTCTTACATTATTTAAAGCATTTTCTCCACATCTTGCACACACAGTTATTCACGTTAAGAGGCGTGTTGTGTGCGTATGCCCGGACTTCGGTCCATGACTTTTTATTTCTTTTGTGTGTGTGTGTGTGTGTATATATATATATATATACGTATATATGTACTAACATCATCGAGTTATGCCTCGATTGAGCCTGGATTTATATCCGAAGCGTTTATTGCTTTTGTATTTATATACATATATATAAACTGTTGTCGAACTCTGTTCGATGAGCCTGGATTTATATCAAGAGCGTTTATTGCTTTTATATATATAAATACTTATATATATTATTGCCATCAAACTCTGTTTGATTGAGCTTGGATTTCGCATCTGGTGCGTTTACCGCTTTTATATCTATATATATATATATATATATATATATATATATATATATATATATATATATATATATATATATATATATTCTCGAACGCGACATAACGAAACGAGCCTGGATCGATATATATCCAGTGAGTTTATCGCTTTTATACATACATATATATATATATATATATATATATATATATATATATATATATATATATATATTTACATTTAGTTCCGCCTGGAGGTTATTTCGTGGCTGTTGATTGCTTTTATTGCTTTATTTACACTTCGTCCTGCCTGGAGTTCACTTCGTGGCGGTTGATTGCTTTTACTACGTTCTTTATATTTCCGATCCCCCATGAAGGTGCTTCGTTGTGGTTGATCATTTATATATATATATATATATATATATATATATATATATATATATATATATATATATATATATATATATATATATATATATATATTTACAGCTTTTATATATTTACATTTTTTCAATCCCCTATGGAGGTGCTTCGTGGTGGTTGATTGCCTGTATATATATATTTACATCTTTTGTATATATAACTATTTACAGCCTTCATACAAACTGCTACATCATGTAAGCCTAGAAATCATGTGATCACAGATTTAGTCTCTTGAATCTAGATTCGGTTCCCGTGATGGACATTTTCAGCTGTACATGGCTTGTAAATTATTCACTGTGTTTGAATTTCCTTAGACGACTCTCATGCCCACAAGGAATTCGACATTGATGCCTCGCATCTCGTAAATAAAAGCAACTAAGCCGAACATTTAATAAAAAATAGAAGTATCAAAGGCCTCAATTACTATTGAGCATAAGGGTTTAAAAAAACATCTTTTACAAAATATCATTGTTATATCTTGTTAAAAATGACCTTTTACACAAAATTTAAACCCTTTGTATATAGGTGCAAACCAGGCATAACACTACTTCTAAATAATTGTACATTGACCCACACACACACACACACACACATTCATATAACAATTTAATTGAAAAGTGGCGGTCACCGTGGTAACACGAATGTCGGGGGGTGCCTAACACCTTCCCTCCGCATAATCAAGCCCTCGGACCCTAATGAATCTCGGTTTCACAGACCAGTTAAATAGTGTCCCATCACTTGGTCAATGTACAAACCTTTTCTCGGTTGAGTTGATGCAACCATTTAAAAATACCAACTGGCGACTCTTACAGTCCAATCGTCCGACATATACATGTCAGACCTTTTCATAACTTGTTTTTTCAAACAAATCTCACCTAACATTAGAACATCAAAAGACAAGAACAAAAAAGGGACAAATAAAAATCCCGACGTCGACAATATGTGCATTATAACATTGAACCAATCAGAGGAAAGCACACAGATCTAGGCTTACAACCATCGGATAACTTCTAAGAAACGCATGCAACCATTTGATCAAAGTCAGTCAACAAACACAAATCCAATTTTACCTCAGCCATTGATTTTTTCTGAGATAATTTTTTAGTCGTTGGATCATTCAAATAAGTACAACTATAAATATCAATTTTTTTTTTTTTATTTTCTTCTTCTCTCCTTCTCTCTTCAAACACTGTCTCTCTTCTCTCTTTATCTCCACTCTTCCGATTCACCTAAACCCTAATCTATCTCAGTTAAAATTTGTAATCTTCAGTATGTTTTTGATAAAAATGAACCGATTAATCGATTCCTTATCTTATAAATCATGTTTTCACATATCGATTTCTTCAAAATTGGTTTACAAATTTTTTTTTTGAATTCTCCTAGATCTATTTCATATTTTTTTGGCTTCCTGAGATATCACTTTTGAGTTTTTGTTTAATCTATCAAAAGAATTTTTGTTAAGAAAAAGGTTTCTAAAATTTTTACTTTTCAGATCTGTCGAATGTTTCAAGTTTTTCGTTGTCATTTTTCTGTTAACAAATCAAACAATCTGTTGTCAAAATTTTTTGTCAAAGATTCTTTTCATCTCTTCGAATACTTCAAATATTTTAAAATCTTCAATTTTTTTTACTTTTTGAAACTTGTATTTTTTAACCCTAAATTTTGTTAAAAAAATTGATTTATAAAATTTGCTTCAGATCTGTCAACATATTCCTTATTTTTTTTACTTCCTTTTGTTCACAATTAGATCTATTTTCTACTGATATTTCAAAACCCTAAAATTTCATAGCCAGATCTGTTGAGTGTTAAAAAGTTCCTTAATTAAATTACTTCGATTAATCGTTCTCTAAAACTCTGTTTAATCATGTTTTTGTTAAATCTCTCGTTGTTTTCAAAATATCTTAATCTGTCTTTAAAAAAAAGGGTACTCTTGTTCAGATCATCATTTTTTTGAAATCTCTAAATTGATTTTGTGCAAATCTCTGACATTTTTTGTGCAAACTTTTTGAAACCTCTCAAACCCTAAATCTTTTGTTGATATTATTATTTGTAAATAATTATATTTCTGTAAATATAAATATATTTATACTTGTATAAAAACTATTTTTCAAACCTACACACACACACACACACACACACACACATACATATACATTCTTTTACATAATGTCGTGCATGCTGAGATTATGTTGAAGAAGCTCTTTCCCTCTTTGCTGTTGTTCATATAGCTGTGCAAAGATGTAACCTTTTATAACCAATACTTTATTATTTCTATTTGCATTTTTGAGAGTAGACAATGATGTCTACTGGAAGTAATTTTATCTGTATTACTTGGTTGGATGTGGATACTGATGTCCACTGGATTATTATTTGCTACACTCTGATTTATTCTTCTATTTCTGCTCTACATTCTCAATATCTATTTATGAGTGATGATTTTCTGATATGGATTATTGGGTTAAAATATGTTTTCTATATAAACTTGGTTAATGAAATAAATACCGAACTGTCATATCATA
>JADPQE010000131.1:0-20001 GCA_016801055.1 Panax notoginseng | reverse complement strand
GTCTAAGCCGGTCGTAAAAAATCCCAGTGCTTGTGGGGAATTGAGCTCCGCTACAGATCCCACTGCCTCTCTAAATCGTTTGACGAACTGACTTAGGGTCTCGTCTGATTTCTGCCGTACCTGCATGAGGGACGCCGTGATCTTCCCTCGTCTTCGGTTGCTGCCGAACCGAGCATGGAATTTTTCACGAAGATCGTTCCATGACCCGATTGATCCTGGTGCCAGGGTTCCCAACCACTCCCTGGCACTCTTCTTAAGTGTTGTAGCGAACATGTGGCATTTGGCTGCATCCGAATGTCCATAGTACGACATCAGGCGATCATATCCATCCGAATGGTCGTAGGGGTCTCCCAATCCGTCGTATGTCTCCATCGGGGGCATCTTCTTCTTTGGATCGGCTATCACCCGGTTGATTTCGGGCGAAAAGGGAGATCCTAAACCTGCCGAAGATGTCCCCGTCGAGTTTTTTGTCCCTAGCAACCTTTCTAATTCAGACACTCTCCGGGTAAGGGGGTCGGATCCTTCCTTATGTGGGGACGATCGAGGTTTGTCCCTCCCATAATCAGGAGACGCTTCCCTTTCTATCTGCCCCGTCCTGCCTCGGTGTTCTGATCGGCGCCCGGCTGAAGGACTCCTCCCTCTGCTCTTTCCATCTCTAGAGCGACTCCGGTGCCTGCTCTGTTCTCTTCTTGCCTCCCCCCGCCGAGGCGATCGGGACTGGCTTCGATTCCTACGCCTTCTGGAACTCACTTCTTGATCCCCGACCATGTTGGCCATCTGTCTCTCCAACTCCAATCGTTGCAGCTGGAGCGCCAACATGGCGTCTTTATTCTGGTCCAGTCTCTTCTGCAAGAGAAACTCTCGTTGGTCTCGGCTTCCTGCTCCCCGGTCTTGCCTCACGAGGGCTTGAGAGTGCCTCTCGTCGGCCTGACTCGCCTGATGAGGCGTGTGTTAACTCTCGGGGAAGAGCTTCCGCCGAAGATCATGGACTGGTAACTCTTCTACCTCCTGTATTTTAGACCCCAGTCGGTCCTTCACTGACCCCCTCGCCTGAGTTGTTTGGTGGGACTGCTGGGTCTTGGCTCTTTCCGAGACAGCGATATTATCTCTACTCGTCATGATTGCTGCCGAAGAAAAGTATTTGTGGTTGCAAAGAAGAGCGCCCTCCTTCTAGCGCCAATGTTAACGCCAAGTTCGTCCGCGCGTCCAATCACAAAATCCACGCGCTGAATCCTGCACAATAACAGATCACACAGAAGCTTGACGGCCGTACCGCCGGGGGATAGCTCCGGTGTGAGAATAAGCACAGGCCGTTCACAAGGTTTAACAATGGAGGTTTATATGTTTAGTGCTCAAAGTAGATCTTACCCGTTAATTGTAACCTTGGCCTTGTATTTATAGAACTCCCACCACCTTGGTATCCTCTTCTTTGGATTAGAGTAGGACTCCTAAATATGTTAGCTACCATATTTGGGTCCAACACAATCTCCTTAAAAAGTGCAAGTGGAATCCCTTTCCATCACTACATCCAGAGTTTGACGTAGGATTAGGGTTGATGCCCTTGATCACGTAAACTCCTTGTCGCACCAACTCTGCATGTGGACTGCTCATACGCTCAGGCCCAAACCAATAGCCCAACCCAACAGGCCCGAACTCAACCCTCACGATGACCACGGGCCCCAGCCTATTGGGATCGGGTAACCGACCCCGATCTTACATCTCTGAACATACGAGCCCGACCTCCTTTGACCCGACCCAAGCCTTCAGAACAAAAGAGGGTCGGGAAAACACTCCCGAACAGTCACCAACTAGCTGTTAAACACCTAATCTGATCTTCGATTTTTACCAAGGATATTTGAGGAGTGCATTGGGACTTTCAATTTGCAATGCTATAATGTCAAACAATTTTGTCAGGCCTGATTACTCTACGACCGAGTTCATGTCGACGATCATTTACTTGACTAGAAGGATCACTTGTTTTCTTAACGATCTGAAGTGGCTTTACGAAGTAGAGAGTTTTGATTACTCCAAGTAGTTCAGCAATCCTCTTGATGTATTGTGATCTTGTGCTTACTCTGCGATCTTGTACTCAAAGTAGCACGGTAACCTTACGATCTTACAACATCCTATCAACTATACATTAATCAAGCTTCTTTAAGATCAACCTAACATTTTTTGATCTTTCTATTCTAATTCCTTGTACATTTGATCAAGTCTTTATTAGGACTGTACAAACCATACTGGTACAAATATACATTAAGCTCATTCATCATCAAATTAAAATATGCAAACTCTAACATTTATTATATCTTAGTATGTTTGTTATAATTGTCTGATCAACAATTATTGGATGGATTTAAATGGAATTTGACAACGAAGTCTAAATTAAGATCTGGATGTAGTAACTTGTGGTTAGTAATTCTTCCTAATAGTGAATGCTAATTTGTGAACGGGATAGACATATACCTGGATACCACCGCAAACAACTACTGAAAAATGAATCTTAATGAATTTATTATTATTTCTCATAGGAATATAATAAAATGAATAATAATAGGTATGCAATATAATTGTTTGGAAAATGGCTATATTAATTATTAGTGATTTTCCGTTTGCAATTTCAGTTAATCAATTCAATGCAATATTAATAAAGTTATTTTCTTGATTCATCGGGGAAATTTGAATTCCTAAATGTTTTTATTCATAAAATTAATATTTATTATGTTAGTGATTATTTAGTGGATATTGAATTCATTGGTCTAAATAAAATCAAACTGGTGCATAGTTAGTAATTAGTAATTGAAGGTTATATTCGCTCTTCGTAGAAACTATACTCTTCTTGCCCTGTATTTCATAATGGATCGCGTATACTTGCGTAAAATTGTCATATAGAATTAGACAATCAGAGCTATCCCCCGACTGCTTTAACCGTCAAGCTCCTTAGTGTATTTATTCGTTTTTGTGCATAATTTAACTCGTTGTTTAGTAATTAAACAAGCGAATGGATCTTGCCATTACAATCGTAATTCGTAAAAAAAAATTTCATAATATAAAACATGACTAGTGAATATATAAAAACAAACTTTAAAGTTTAAAGATTGTATACCCACTTTGAGACTTAGAGCATTAACAACAGTTTTTCTAATCAACTCTCTATCCCCAATTTTGAAGAATAAATTAACAAATCATTATCCAACAGTTTCCTTATCTTTATTTGACTCTCTATTTTAATCCCTATATATAATTTTACTCCACAGTGTGAGAGAATCAAAAGACCATTCTCTATATATACAAAATGACATTGCACACCTTCATTTAAGTGGACAACTCATCAATCATATACATCTTGACATTTTTTTACTACTTCATTTTCAAATTATAAACTTAATATTGACTTTTTTTAAAAAAAAAATTTCAAACGTATTCAAATTTAAAATTGATATAAATTTATTTAATTTATGTCAATATAATTATAAATATTATAAAAGTACTATTAATTATAAAATTTATTATTTTAAAAATTTAAATGAATCATATTAAATTTAAATTTAAAAATATCACAAATTAACTTTTTAAAATTTAATACTAATCTTATGTACATTTGTAACTACAATCCATTCAATACTAACTCCATAAATTATTTAAAATTTAAAATAAAATAAAAACTATTTACAGTGGAATATATGTTGGAACTTTTAAATTTTAACTTTTAAATTTCAAATTTCATTATTTAAAGAATCAATATAAGGAACCTGTACATAGTGAAAAAATTGAATCCCTATTTTGCAGAATGACCCAATAACACTGTAGAATATGGATAAAGATAAAGAAACTGTTGTGAATGCTCTTAAGGGTGACTCTATAGAGAAATATACCGTCTAAAGTAGTAGTTTTCTTTTTGAAATAAATGAAAGTTGCTGCTCTCTAGGCCTGACAAAATATGGTTATGGGTTGATTTTGGTTTTTAAAATATAGTTATGGTTCTATTTAAGAACTAAAACCATATTAATCATTTTTAATATTGGTTATGTGGGTTGGAACCATATGGTTATGGTTAAAAGCCATATTAATCATATTAACCATTTTTAAGATATTTTGACTTTTAAATGAACTTTTTAATATGGGTGGGGTGGAGTGGATGGGGTGGGTGGTGTATACATATTATTTTTTTTTTTGGGAGTGGGAGTGGGCGTGGGGGTAAGAGGTGTATACATAATCATATAATATTATTTTTTTTGGGAGTGGGAGGGGGATGGGGGTGGGGGTGGGTGGGGTGTAATGGATGTATACGTAATCACATAATTTTATTTTTTTGGGGAGCTGGGGTGGGGGTGGCGTGGGTGGGGTGGGGGTAGGATGTGGGGGTGGGTGGATAGGTAGGTGGGGTGGGGGTGCGTAGGTAGGTGGAGAGAGTGCGTGGAGTGGGTGGGTAGGTGGGGTGGATAGGTAGGTAGGTTGGTAGGTGGGTGTGGTAGGGGTGGGTAAATAGGTAGGTAGGTGGGGTGCGTAGGTAGGTGGGTGGGTGGGGTGGATGGATAGGTAGGTGGGGGCTAAGGTGTGGCGTGGGTAGGTTGGTAGGTGGGTGCGGGGTAGGGTGTGGGTGGGTTAGGTGGGGTGGGGTGGCGTGGGTGGGGTGGGGTGGGGTGATTGGGGGTGGAGTGAGTGTTGAGTGGGTGAGTGGTTGTGTTGGGTGGGTGAGTGGGAGTGTTGGTGGGGGGTGGATGGATGGGTGGGTGCGTGGGGGGTGGGTGGCACTGCTCTCTCGTTTTTCTTCTTTTTTTATCCATCTTTTTAGGAAGTGATTATAATTTTATATCTATCATTTATAGATTTCAAAAAATTAGTGATTTAATTTTTTATATTATCTTTAAACATTAAATTTTAATTTATTTGTGTTTCATTTTTCCAATTAAAACTAATAAGGTAATAATAAGATTTTATACCTAATTTAATTAATCAAAAAAACATTAATAATATTTTTTAATCTATAAGCCTAATTTTAAATGTAAATTCGCAACAAAAATTGCAAGGAGATAAATCATTTTCCAAACCATTTAACGACGTCAGATGACTTCACCGCATGCGTCGACTTGGAAAGTTTAAAAAGTAGTCTGATGCCCGTGATTGTGAAATTGAGATTGGATTCCTTTTGGGAGAAAGCAAGAGTGAAGCGAATAGAAGACATTCTCCATTGATTTACAGGTAAGATACATATCTTCTTTCTTTCTAATATAAATAATCAGGTTATTACACTTTTCATATACTTAATTACTTGTTATTACTTTTGGCTTTCTCAGTAGCTGTAGTTCTAATATTTGTCCTTTCTTCTAGTCGTATCAAATTTAAATTTTATTGTTATTACTCTTTTTTTTTCAAGACATATATTAGATAAGATTAAATAAACAAGTTGTGTTCTTCCCCATTATTTGTTGCTATTGTTTTTGTTATTAAAGATATATTTTGGTTTCATGTTTGCTGTTGAATTTATAGAGTTTTTAATTTAGTATTGATAGCATATGATCATGAAAACTGTAATAGTAAATTTGAGCTGGCATAAAAAGAAATGGAATTATTCTCTTGGATCAATTTTTATTTTGACCGATGGGACTTTTTTTGTGAAAAAATTAGAATATAAATTTTAGAAGAATGTTGATAGATTATCTATTCAACTATATATTTTATTTGAAATAAATAAATTTTCTTTATTTGAAAAATTATGTTATAAATCTTTTGTTTTGGTGTACTCTATTCTAAGCTTGAATTTTTTTAACCTGGTATATTGTTCTCGCTCACAATTTGCATTACTTTTTAATCAATTTTTCTGCTGACAGTAGTTTTTTCGAATTAAGGGAAAAGTAGTAAGTTTGAATCTCAGTTAACCTTGTCTCCATACTTTGTTAAATAGTCACACCCATAGTTACCGAAAAAATAGTAACAAATAATAACACAGTAGAATTGAATTTGGTAAGAAAGTTTCAAAATATGTTCCGGAGCCTCCTTATTTTCTTAAATTTTCATTGTACAAACATGATTACAACTTCTTTTTATGATTTGTATGTCAGGATCATCCTCTTATATAGCACTTGGGTTATGTTTATTTACTTATATTACACTTGGGATAGAACCATTAATCCCAAGTGTCTTGATTGTTTTCAAATTTAGACTTGGACTATTAGTTCAAAGATTATAAAATTACTTAATATAGTGATTATTTAATATCATATTCAACCATGTATTATAATCCCCACCATTGATACTAAAAATTTCTAAACAAAATTATCCTAAACCTTTTTCTAAAATAATCATAATTGTCACGCACCCAAATTGGGGTCTCCTTCAACCCCTGATCTGGTGCTGACAAGCACAAATCTTCCGTAACATTCACCAATAATATGCTTGGTAAAAATTCGTTATTTAAAACTTACAACACAATCTTCATTCCAAAATCGTATATTTTACAATTTCCTATTACATTTTAAAGTCATATAAATTATGACTCACAATTTAACACTAACCCTTATTCTCAACTTCAATACCATTTATTTAATCTAAACTTTTAATATTAGCAATCAGTCAGTTCCCATGAAAGAGGAGGCTTTCCGATAAGGTTTCCGATAAGGATTTCTCCTTATCGGGGCGTAATTAGATAACCTAACCCCTTTACTCGACAGAACTTTATAGACATTGCCAATAATATTAATCTAGCATAGTTAAATGTCTCCTACATCTACTAGCTTAAATGTACAGTACACAAACAGTACATTCTTATAATAATTCCTAACTCTTTTAATCATATCTCCAAAGTTATTACAACTTTAAGTTCTATTACATGAAAAGAAGACAACAATAATAATCTATCTTAACCTAACTACTCTTCTTTCACTTTCTCTTTACTGTCAGATTCTGTTGGTAATTATTTTTTAACTGTAAATAAGATTTTATTCGCAAGAATGAGCACAAATGCTCATCAAGTCTAACAGATAACACATTTTATACTTCTCAAGTTTATACAGATAATAGAGTTCACACTACTCAAGTTATATGGTTCACAATGCCCAAGTTATACGGTTCACACTGCCCAAGTTATAGAGGTCACAATCCTCAAGTTATAGAGTTCACAATACTCAAATTATACAAGTAATTCACTTATCACAACTAACTTCACACAACAACTGAAATTCAAAACAGTTTTATAGCACATCGTTGCACATAAAAACAATTAAAAATTTGCATATAGTCCAAAAAATTTGTATGATTCCGCTTCTATAGTTTATGCTAATTTTTGCGTCTTCGATTAACCTCTTGAAGTTGCAAGCTTTACGTTTATCTTGAATAAGCAAAATTTGATATTCCTCTCAATTAAAGAATACTTACTATGTTCTCTCTTAGAATTGCTTTGAGATTTAATGAAGGTTATTTACCATGGCATGAGGGTCTTATTTATAGGCATCGAAGACTTAGGGTATAGTGGTCATCAGACCACAACCAACCAAAGTGGCTAACAAGGCCACCAAGCCATGGTTCATATAAGGCCACCCCAACAACTCCAACACTTACAATTGGCCAACAAAGCCAAGCCCTATCACTTGTGTCTTGCAACAATGACTTGCCATATAAGATGCCACACCTCACCTTTTAAAGCTGGACAACACACCTCAAGCAAGACATTGAGCCACATCTCACCTGCCATTGCTTGACAACACTACAAAGCAAACAAAAATTAATTTGATGACTAACTCTACAAAGCAAGTATCAATACTTACAAGCTTAGTTTAGTTATTCCAAACTTAGTTTACTTTTTAGTTAGCTTACACCATAATCGGATCCCACTTAGTTTAGTTATTCCAAATTTAGTTTACTTTCTAGTTAGCTTCTAGTTACTCATTAGTTACCTTTCCTAACTAATCCGGTTAGTCAAAAATTGTTGACTTTATTTTTTATGAATATTGATGTAGCGTTTGTATGAATAGCGATTTCCTAGTTAAGTTTTGCAAAAATTTTCTATACTTATACTTATAATGAAACCATACACATTCACTCACATAACACATAATTTCAATTACAAAAACATCCTTTATTAATCATCTAAGGTTACATTACAAGTCTTATAAGAATTCAGAATATTACATTTACCCCTCCTTCTAAGAATTTCGTCCCCGAAATTAAGTACATACTAAATAAACAAAATGCAGGTAGTTTTGCTTCATTTTATCCTCAAACTCGCACGTAGCTTCTTGATTCCTCATGATCATTTTGCTTCTTTTTTCGGGCAATTTCTCGCCTGATGGTCTAGGTCCCCAAAGTTAAAACACCGAAATTCTTAGGATTTGGATAGTTGGTAGAGTAATGTCCCTTCTGCCCACAACGATAATACACATTTTCGCTCCTCCAACATTTCCCCACGTGATTCTTACCACATGTTTTACATGCTTCCTCTTCTTTATTTTCTCCCTCTCCTTTATTATTCCACTTCCTTTTATTATCATTTCCCTCGCTACCAGTTCCTACTTTTTCATTTTCTTCCTCCCCTTTATTTTTCTTCCCTCTATCGAACTTAATTAAAGCTTCATTCCCGCCTTCGGCAATTATGGCCTTCTCCAGAATCTGCGCGAAGATTTCTAATTGTAGTATAGAGAAATTGTTACAAATCCAGCGTTTTAAACCCTGTTTGAACATCCTTGTCTTCCTCTCCTCCGTATCAACTTGACGCGGAGCAAATCTAACAAATTCATTGAATTTGGCCGCGTATTGGGGTACGGTCAAGTCCCCTTATTTCAAATCTAGAAACCATACTTCAATTCTATTCTGCATACTCCTTGGGAATTAGTTCTCGAAGAATATCTCCTTGAACTTATCCCATAAAACTACTCCCTCCCCAGCCCTGACTTGATTAACTTCCCAGTAGAAGTTTGCCTCATCTTTCATTAAATATGTGGCGAAGACCGTCTTTTGGTCTTCGCCGACCCTAGCTATGACAAATGCTTTCTCTATCTCTTTTATCCACTCTGAGCCTCTATTGTTTCGGTGATTCCCTTAAACTCAAGAGGTCCTACACCCTTAAAATTTTTAAACGACGTACTAAGTGTTGCGGGTGGGTTCTGGTTTAATACGGAACGATTCTGCAGTGCCCTTAATAGTAAGTCTACGAATTGTTGTATAGGGTTAATCTCACTTTGTTCCCCCTCACTATCTATCTCCGACTGTGATAATCTTTTCGGCGCCATTTTCTATTTATAAAAAAAACAACACATAAATACCACTACACATACACATCACATTGCATAACAATTAATAACAACATATTTCTTAATTTCATCTTTTTCTCACATAAGAACTCGTTAGGAGTCCGTTTATCTCTGTTTCAATTAACTTTCTTAAGATTATATCCTAAGGTACTGTTACCCTTGAGCTATAAACTACTGCTTTGATGCCATTTTGTCACGCCCTCCAATCTGGGTCTCCTTCAACCCCTGATCTGGTGGGAGCTGTCGTTGACACTCCAAAATTAATACCTTCTACTCTATTAACACAAGAATTAGTATAGTAACAAGCAAGGATTGATCCCATAGAGAGTGAATTGTTTTATATTTATTCTAATGTTTCCAATGAAAAGGGGGGTTTTGAGTTGATTAACTAAACTAGCAAAAGTAAACTGATAAGAATAAACAATGAATTAAAAGCTTCAGTCATTTAGTTCAGTGTCACCTTTTCACAATTATAGAATAATCAAGTTTAAACAATATTTATCCTTCAATGAAATTAATAACCCTAGAAAGCCGCAATTACTCAATTTTCTGAAATTTCATGCACGAAGGAATGAATAAAGTAAACTTGATCAAACTATTAATTATAAAGAAGGTTAAACATTCCTTAGAACTGAAATAGATAATTTAGCCTGTCATGCCTTCAATCTTTCAAGACTAGGGTTTACAATTGAATGTAGATGATGATCTAACTACCGACTATTACAACGTATTTGTACTGCTAAACAAAGTCCTAAACCGAAAAGAAATAACAATCCAAAACCTAGTACGAATGTCAAAAATCCTAGCCTGAAACAAAACTGGACTTAATTTTCCCGACTGAACACGTTGGGGCGGGGCGAGTTCATTGACTGGGGAGCTCGCCGAGACGAGCTTGGAAAGAGAGGAGTTGGCTGGGGTGGCTTCAGAACTGGCCGGGGTGAACTGGGACAGAGGCGAACTCGCCGGGGCGAGCACATTGGCCTTAACGAGCTCACCGTGGCGAGCTCCATTTTCTGCTGCGACATCCTTTGGTAAAATGGCTATAACTCTCGCGTTCGAACTACAATTGGGACGATTCAAGATGTGTTGGAAAGTTAAAAAATAGATCTACAACTTTCATTCTTTGAGAATTGAGAGATTCTGGCTGGATCAAGGTCAAAATTGGGCCCCAAGTGACTGTTATGTAAATGACAACACCAAATTTTGAGGTTCAACGTTCGTTGGTAAAAAAGTCATAACTTTTGATACAGGAAGAGTTACGGGACATACCACCTATCAAATCGAAGCTCTCGACGAGATCTACAATAAAATCCAAGTTTCAAGCCAAGAACATGCATCTAAGTAAGTGTTAAAAGCCCTGCAATCTTCCCTTCTTGCATTTGCTTGCTTTTTTCGGACCATCCTTCACTTCTCCCATCACTCATGATTCTTTGTTTGGACCACTTGCATGAACTTAGAACCATAATCCACAAAGAACGTTTGGCCATGAAACTTGAATACTCCTTGGTTCCGTGCAATCCATCCTTGTGTTGCCGCATGATTGGCTTGCAATGATTTAGTCTCACTATATAGATTATATCTAGCAATCCCACATATGAATGATCTTCTCCTCGGGGTTTACTTGAACTGAGCTCCCAAATAAGCATCCCAAGTAAGCATCCTTGAGTCGATTGATTGTTGTTGGATGACGAGCTCATGCTTTCCTGGAATTTTCTTCTTTTCCTATTTTTAGCTCCAATTCCTCTTTCCAGCACCAATTCCTCCTGAAATCAATAAACACCTTAATAAGTCCACATCCACATAAAACATGTAATAAAACCAAACATAAAAGAATCAAAATTATAGAATATTATGCACTCATCAAATTTCCTCACACTTGGTCTTTACACGTCCTCGTGTAAACCAAAACAAAGGCCATATTTAAATCAACTGAATTCTATTCAACCAAACTCTCAAAAGTTTTAAATCAATTTTCATACATGAATATTAACACTAATCAATAGTAATTTGAGCAACACTTCCTCAATCAATTCACAACAACAACCTCGTCGTTCCCCGTCGAACATCTCTAAATCAAACTGGAATCACATAAATATCGCTCCTATGATTAACATAAATACTCAACTATCATATGGAACAATAACTGCGCACACCGACTCAATACTAAGAACATGCTTCTTCTGCTATTTTTTTTCACTTAACAGGACCTCCAAATTCAAGTTCTTATAGGTGAGTGCATTTTATGCTCTATCTCATATTCTAAACGTTTTTTTCCTTTTGCAAGTGAGCGTTTTACGCTCCATCTCACTTATCTACAAGTGTTTTTATGGGAGAGTGCGTTTTACGCTCCGTCTCAACCCACCACATGATTATGCACTTTTGTTTCTTTCCTCTCTTTCTCATTTTTTTAATTCTTTTCAAAATCTTCCAATTTCTTCTCTTTTTTTTATATGGTCCAGCAAACAAGATAAACAGCTTTAATAGTTCTAAATTATGAAATCAGCGCACATAGTTAAACCCCACAATAAACTTAACCAAGTAAGCATACATCTCATATATTCAAGTACTTATGCGATACAAATTAAATCTAAATTTGTTTATGGATCCTGACTCAATTATCACCATTCATCAATTGATTTAGCATCAAACAAATTCTATCAATCGGCATCAACTTCCTTTCTACACCCATAACATTTAAAAACTTAGCCAAATAAAATCATAGAATCACATTTTTTTCTTTCAATTTTTCAATTTTTCCACAAAAAAGAAAACAGACTCGGATCGGATTTGATTATTATACTTAGAGCATAACCTAAACCTAACCCCCCCCCCTCAAATCTTACATTGTCTCAAATGTAAGAAAATCATGCAAAGACGAAGTAACTAAATAAAATGCAACTAAAAATTAAAAAGTAAAAGTAAAATTCAAATATGAGTTTTTGGGTTGCCTCCCAAGCAGCGCATTTGTTTTATGTTGTTTACTCAACATCAATTCTCTCCATCTATGTAATCGGGTATTCATACTTCAAATGAACTGGTAATGGTCTCAGTTCTAAAGCAGCTGCATTCTTTGGCAAAGAGTGTAGTTCCTGCACTATTGGGTCAATAACATCAGTAGCAAAAACAAAATTGACATCACTAGAGTACCTTATGGCCTTATCATCAAATTTCATGGTCAAGGTATCTTTGTGTTCATTTGTTTTCGAGAATGGCATCCCTAAAATAACATGCTTAGGCATTTTTAGCTTATTCACTACAACCTTAGATGTTGCCAGTAACTCTTCTCATGCTCCTCCTTCTTAGACTTTGGATACCTGGATGGACAAGGTAAGGAATTAGTATTAATCTGAATCACAGAATTAATAATTACCTTGGATGGTTCTATCTCCTGCTTGACCTTCTCCTCTTCAAATTCAGCAATGTTGCCTGTTTCATCATTGCCTGACTTGCTCTGGACTTATAACACCGACTCTCCTTGCTGCCATAATGATAGACTTCACGGCACGCTTGCGTGAGGTGGTCGTCGTCCGGATCGTTTCCAGCAAGTTATGAAGGTGGAACGCTCACGACACCTTAACCCAACGTCTATATTGAGACAATAACCTATGTACAATCGATCGCGCAAGGAAGTTGTGTGGAATGGAACATCAATGACACCTTAACCTCTCGCTTATATGTAAACGGTAACTTTGGTACAATCAACGATTGATACGGTAGAAGACGTCACACACAACTATGTATTATTGTATGATAAGCCAAATTGAACATTCATAGACAAACCATGAATAATTCAAGAGTTCTCAAATAACTAAAAGGAGAATAATCTCACAAGAAATTTTATTAATAATCTGAAGTGTTGTATTAATTACATCAACTTTGTCCCCTATTTATACTACTCAAAAATAAACCTAATCCTAATAACAAAAGGAACAAATTACATAATAATCCAATTTAAAATTGGAATGGAAAATCCTAATTATATAAAAATCCTAATTACATTAGAAAAAAAACTTATTTTCTAGAATCTAATATGCCATGAAATCAGATTGCCACGTGATGTTAACCATCCTTGCCGCGCTCGGAAATCGATTGCCGCGTGAATCAGCTTGTAATTCCGTGTGAAGGCTGCTAGGAACATGAATATTAAGTAGCTTCTAAGTTTGTTGAATTGTTAATTGCTAGGATCCGTGACCCACAAGACATGCTTGCTGAATATGTTGTTAAGTAGCTGTCCATAATGTAATCTCCTTTGCATGTAATATATATCATGCTGCCCACTAATCTAAAAGGGCCCACATGCTTGTAATAGGTTATTATGCCATGTAATCTGAATATGTATGCTTAAATGGCCAAATGAATATGATACTTTACATGGTTGCTGCATGAAACAAACCAAATTGGCTTTATATAATCCGTAGCCCACATGATGGTTAGAGTTGATTTGTATGGTTTGCATGGGCTGAATTAAATTGGCTAATTGGAAGAAACAAGACTCTTTTAGTGAAACAAAAAAAATAGCAAATGGAACTCTTATTGTGGAATGGAGGGAGTATTTTGACTTGTAAAGTTTGTGATTCAGAATATATCCCTTCTATATATTTATCCAACCTATATCATAAAATCCGGCACTTAATAATTACCATGCTACATTCTCAGACTAAACTAAATCTTTCTATTAACTATACTTCCGCTAGAATATTTGTTTTTATATCTTTGAAATAAAATAACAAATGTCCTAATGCTTCCTGATGAGATTAGTAAGATCATATGACTTCCAAAGGTGGCATTGAGGAGGATGAGGGAGACTGTCTTGGATGGGCAGCCAGAGATCCATCTGGACTTCTATCACCTTACAAGTTCAGCCGCAGGTGCGTGTGTGTGTTTACAATGTAACAAATTTTTACCTTTCAAAAGAAATGAAATAAACAAATAACCATTTTGATTGAATGTAGCCCTGCACTTTTGTGATGAAACTGAAACATGTGCTTACGCCTCTGATACTTAAATTTACTGACTATTGTTTTAAAAAGGCACTAAAACATCATACACTTGCAAGCATGTCTACGACAACGTTTTGAACCTTGTTATCCCACAAATTTATTTGGCATTTTTTATCTCGATTTGGTATTGCGTTGCTCATTAGCATGTTTAGAGTTTTTAACCAACCGGAGTTGGAATTTTTAACAGGGCTGTTGGGAGTTACGATGTATCACTAAATATTACACATTGTGGAGTTTGCTATGCTGATGTTGCATGGACTAGGAATAAAATGGGACACTCAAAGTACCCATTGGTGCCTGGGTATGAGGTTTGATTACATATAAAATAAAGCATTTTGTTTGGGGAAGTGTTCTTTACTAACAAATACGTATATGCTTTTCATTGCCTACCAGCCATGAGATAGTTGGAATTGTAAGAGGGGTTGGTTCCAATGTCCAGCGTTTCAAAGTCGGCGACACTGTTGGAGTTGGAACCTACGTCAACTCTTGCAGAGAATGCGAGTATTGTAATGATGGGCTTGAAGTTCATTGCTCAAAGGGTTCTGTCCTCACTTTTGATGGTATTGATGCAGATGGTACCATAACTAAAGGAGGTTATTCCACTTACATTGTGGTCCATGAAAGGTTAGTATGCCATAATATTCTCTCCGACCCACAAAAAGAATCTCATTTGCCAAATTTACAAATATTAAGGATGTATTGTTCTTCTACATTTATCACTGAAAATAATAAATTGGTAGTCAAGTAGTTGTGGTATGACATTGGGTTTGTTTGGTCACCAGCGTTTGCAACTTTTCTAGTAATAGCATTTGGACGTCCAAACGCACTACACATCATTTTGGTGTGGTGCGTTTGAGCCCCAAACACTGTGTTTGTGAGTTAAATAAGCTTAATTTGAAATAGGTTACTTCTATGCAAACAAGATTTTACAGTACGTTTAAATTTTCAAACGCACTAAACACACTAAGCGCACCAAATGCCCTTTAATCAAATAAGCACAATTGTGATATTTATACTATCAATAAAAAGAGGCACCTTTTGTGGATTTTACTGACTTTTTATTATTATTATTTTCACCGGACTTATTGTGGAACAGATGGAGTGTGAAACTATCCATTTCATTTTGAAGGAAGAAATTAAAAAGAAAACAAGTTATATTTTATTCTACTGTACTTTATTCTGCAGGTACTGCTTTAGAATACCCGAGAACATCCCTCCAGCATTTGCAGCTCCTTTGCTATGTGCTGGAATAACTGTTTACACTCCCATGATGCGTCATAACATGAACCAGCCTGGTAAGTCACTAGGGGTGATTGGCCTTGGTGGATTAGGTCATTTGGCAGTGAAGTTTGGCAAGGCTTTCAGGCTGAATGTAACAGTATTCAGCACAAGCTTATCCAAGAAGGAAGAAGCTTCGAATCTTCTTGGAGCGGACAAATTTGTAGACTCTTCTGACAAACAACAGATGATGGTAAGAACAGAGTTACTAGATACTCTTATTGACCTAACAAACCACGTATTGGTATCTGCACTATTAGAAAATCGGCTTATAGCGACGATCAACAACTGTCACTATAGGCCAAATGACCGTCGCTAAAGGTTTTAGCGACGGCCGCCGACTGTCGCCATAGAAGTTGTCGTTAAAGCCTATAGCGACAGTCTTTGCTACAGTCATGACTGTAGCTATAGATGTCTATAGCGACGCTGGACGACCATTGCTTTAGGCCTATGTTTTTTAAAACACTATAGCTACGGTCGATGATTGCCACTATAGCCTTTTTAGATTTCAAAAAAGTTAAATTAATAATGCACATTTTTTCAACAAACACAAATACAATATAAAATAGGACATAAAAATTTGTGATCATTTAAAATCATTTGCATTACAACATTACAGTATAATAGTTGGATAATTCATCCCCTAAAATATGATGATCATTATTATACTAAACTACTAAATTAATAATTTTTAGGATCATCATTACAATACAATAGTCCAGTTAAATGTAGAAGATAGATTACTTGATGCCACTTGAACATTGTCTTCGACTGTAGGTTCATTAGCACCTACTCCCCCTATATCAAAATGTTCAACTTTCTTATTTCCAAGGCTGCTCATATTTGAAGTGCAACGACGGACAGGAAAATTATTTGAATGCAAAGAAACCTAAAAGATGAGGGAAATAGATCTATTCTAAAAAATAATGCGCTACCACATAACATTCTTATGTTTGTAGAAAATAAATAGAATAAAAAAAATAAACCTAAACAGAAACTGGAATAATGACTACATCCGTATGTTCCTAAAAGAGACTTCATCAAGATAAAGTTGATAGCAAGCATGAGAATAATACAATAAACCCAACCAAAAGAATAATGAAAAGAACATGATTTTTTTGACCTGCACACAAAGTATATCAACTTCAAATCCAGAAACTGGTAAATTGCTGCCTTTAAAAGGTAACTTCAGAAAATTTGAAAATTATTATATTGAGGTTTGTGCAAGATTTGCCACAAAGGAAGTACTATGGATCTCACATAATTTTTGTTACCTATACAATTTCCTAAAGCAGGACAATGGTGGTCGAATCCCTTTACATGCACCTTGCACACTTTACAAAATCTTACCCTCAGGACTAGAGTAGATTCGTAAGATTATATTTTTTTTATAAAAAAAATTAGCATATATAATATTTTTACTAGATAAATCAGAAATAATATATTAAGATTATGTTCCTAACTTGTAACTTTGAAATGGTTTATAACCTAACCATGTATTAAAATCAGAATTTAAAAAATATGATTGGTCAAAATTACCAGATGTAGAAAATAGCACATGAAAATAGTTTAACAAGATAAATATGTGCTTGCAGATTACATCTTTTTAAATACACGAGAAATAGTATCATTCTAGCCTATTGCTAGGCTATAGAATTAATGATAAGGAAAGAAAGTTTGTCATATTTTTTTTGCTAAGTTTGGTGTTGTATTAGATGGGACCAAATATACAATGGCATAGGGACAAACCCCAACTATAGCTAGGTCATTTCAAGACAGGCCTAGAGATGAACTAACTATAGGAAAAGAAAAATTACAATAACCAGTTGCAGTAACAAGTACAAAAAGTAGTAGCTTTAATAAAGCGTTTAGAATTGGAGAGTCTAGATTTGACAATGTTGACCATATCCTTTGCAAGAGCCAATGATGGAATGAGAGTATCCCTGTTTGTCATGTTGTTAATTCTTTAGTAAGATTTCATATTTTCCACCTAACGATTTTAGCAAATGTCCCTAAAGAGAGTATTTTTCACCTAGCAATCAACTTAGCCGTCATATGATAGTTGAGAATACCAAAGCCAATTCTAAAAAAACTTGCTTTTAAGATATCAAATGAACATGACAACAGAACTTGGAATTTTTTATACTGTAAAAGTGTTAGACGGAAATCAGCTTTACCTCTACAGCAAGGAATCTGTCCTACGCATCACAGCTTGAAGGCTCCAAGTCCTGAATGAGTAAATAAGATCAATACATATGTTTTACTAGTTTGATGTAACAAATTCAGACTCCAACGTCTAAATTGAAGTACTTCTACTTGAAAGTCAAAAATGAAAATATGCCAGGAGATTAAACTATGAACATTAATGAAATTTGTAAACAAGTGTTACCCACTTACCCTGAACTAGCTAATCAAGCCAGGACTTGTAGACAAATGATACAAGATCAGGATACATTGCATTCTACCTCTTATTCTGTGCCACCTCAAGTTGCTCCATCCGCATCTTTGACTAGAATGCTTGTATCTTCTTACGTTTGGTGGCGTTCTGTAGACAATAGGGCAAATAACAAAGCAAATACAACATATAAATAATCAAAGGCATTTATCAAAGTAAAACAAGCAGAAATCTAACTATTTTGCCACAACTTGGCATTATTCCAAGAAATGAAAAACCAGGCAAGTCACTCAAAATTAAAATTGGAACACTCCAAATTCAAGGGGAAGTTATAGAGTGTTCACCAAACTGGGATACTCAGTTGGACCAATATTGTATTTGGCAACCGAATCTCAACAACCGCTTAATTTCAAACAGTCAAGTTAATTTGATTGCACCAATTGCCTAGAAAACAACTAGTTGTAAGGAGGAATCAGATAACTCATATCCCTTACCAGTTCTCAAAAATTGGATATGAAAACTCTATCCATTTTCTTGATTTCGCTTTTATCAAACAATCAGTCGTATTATATACATAGTTGTCACGACGCAATGGCGAGTCATGGCGGCAGCCGACTGCCTGGACGCCAAGGTGACAAGGCGACCACCGCGGCGTCCGTATGACAACTAGCCGACTAGTCGTTTACAATATTCAATTTATATATTATTTATTTTACTTAACAAGTATATTAGCAATAAAATTTCATATACATTAAAACTCAAAACATAACACTATGGAATAACATTAAAGGCATAATTATATAAATATTTAGCAATAACAATCCAAAAACAAAACACTTGGTATCAAAATTAGTAAAAGAAATGAAGAATTCAACAAACACCACATAGAAAATAAAGTTGCAACCAACCATCACAAATATGTAGTCTAATAACTAATAAAACACTACATAACAAGCCAAAATAATGTCTAGACTCTCTGCATTAGTCTAGAACCATCGTTCAAGTAAAATCATTAAGAAAAATGTCATCTCCATCTCTTCTATGAGAACTACTCTCATTCAAAGGCAGAGATTGTCTTTCTCCAAAATCATCCTCCACATCTTCATCATCATTTGGAATTCTCTCTTCTTCATCAACTTCATTATCAGAGTCGGAATCCATCAACCTTGATTCCCTTGAAGTTGAACCACCACCACGTCGAGAGTACGTCATGAGATTATCACTGGTATTAGCACGAACCCTCTTGGAAGATTGCGACCCTCAAGCGTGTTGGATGCACCAGTTGCTCGATCCATATCATTCCTTGTAAGATCCTCCCTGGGATGAAGAACATCGTCCTCATCATTGATCCATTCATCACCCCATTCAAATCAATGACTAATGGTTCAAAATTATTTTCAAGTTCACGTCTCTTTTGGAACCTTGAGACGATCTTTCAATTGTATTGGACATACACCAAGTTACTCAATCGTTTGTGTTCCAATCTATTCCTCTTCTTCGTATAAATCTAAAATAAATAGAACAAAAATAATAATACTTTATGATAAAAATTTAATTATATAAAAAATAGTTAGTATTACTAGTGAATGACTTATTACTTTTGAAATTTGAACTAACAATAGAAAGTACTTACAAACTCAAATGTACTCCAATTGCGCTTACAACCGGAAGAAGAAAAATAGAGGCCTAAAATTCTTTTTGTAAACGAGGATATCTCAATAGTCCGCCCTCCAAAAGCATTCCACCAATCAACTAGCAAACATTTAAAAGAAATATAAATATTTTTAAAGGGAGCAAAAGGAAGAATGTATATAAATTATAATTATAATTTTACTTTTATATCTTTATATATATTTTAATATACTTACTAGGATTCTGTTTGCCTAAATTTGATACTAGCAAATACGCAAGTATACGCAGTCCACAAGTAATACAATGATGAGTAGAGTATCGTTCTCACGGAGAAAAAAGATTGCAATTTATACTAACAAGTACTAATTTTGTATTAACCCGATTTTATTAAACAAATGATCAATGTTGTGAATTTCTGACAATTATCAACTAACTATCACAAAGTTGAAAA
>JADPQE010000132.1:0-20001 GCA_016801055.1 Panax notoginseng | reverse complement strand
ACATCGTTCAATCAAAATCATCATAGAAAAGGTCATCTCCATCTCTTCCACGAGAACTACTCATTCAAAGGCGTAGGTGGTGGTCTTTCTCCAAAAACATCTTCATCATCATTTGGAATTCTTTCTTCTTCATCAACTTCATTATCGGAGTCGGAATCCATCAAGATTCCCTTGAAGTTGAACCACCACCACGTCGAGAGTACGCCATGAGATTATTACTAGTATTAGCACGAGCACTCCTTGAAAGATTGCGACCCTCAAGCGTGTTGGATGCATTAGTTGCTTGATCCACATCATTCCATGTAAGATTCCCCGGGATGAACAACATCGACATCATTATCAATCTATTCATTACCCCATTCAAAGTCATCAATGATTAATGGATCAAAATTATTGTCAAGTTCACGCCTCTTTTGGAACCTTGAGTCGATCTTTCGATTGTATTGGACATACACCAAGTCAATCGTTTGTGTTCCAATCTATTCCTCTTCTTCGTATGAATCTAAAATAAATAGAACAAAAAATAATAATATTAATGATAAAATTTTAATAATAGTGAATGATTTATTACTTTTGAAATTTGAACTAACAATAGAAAGTAATTACAAACTCAAATGTACTCCAATTGCGCTCACAACCGGAAGAAGAACAACAGAGGCCTAGAATTCTTTTTGCAAACGAGGATAGCTCAATAGCCCGCGCTCCAAAAGCATTTCACCAATCAACTATCAAACATTTAAAAGAAATATAAATATTTTTAAAGGGAGGAAAGGAAGAATGTATATAAATTATATATATATTAATATACGTACGAGGATTCTTTATTTTTCGTTGCCTAATCACCATTTCTCTTGCAAAAGTATCTCAAAAAGCATCATAGTTGTCGGCTAGATTGCTTATCTTGTCTAGCAAATCTAACTCGGACACCATCTTTGCAAGAACGTCATTGAAGTCATCTCGTAAAGCATTAGCAAACAACCGACGTTCCTCTTTGATATCAAAGTACTTGCCCGGATTGAGAAACATCGCAGCCCCGTATAATTTTTGCTCCATTTGATTTTCCCATCATCGCTCAACAAATTCAATTACCTTCTTATACAGTCTTTATTTGTTATCAAATGCATCTTTGATTTTTTTCTTTGCGCATTCCATCGCAGCAATAACTTCCGGCATAGCAGGCTTCTCATCACTATCAACAATCCTCAAGACTATAAGAAGTGGCTATGACGCCCTAATGCAATCCTCAACAGTATGCCAAAATATTGTTGAAATAACAGTATCACATACTTTCTTCCCCGCTTCAGTAGCTGACAACTTTGATTTTGACAAATCCTCGCTGATGAACAAATGCCTCAATGCATCTTTATTCTTGTACAAACTCTGCAAGGTGAGGAAAGCTGTAGCAAATCTAGTAACTGCGGGTCTCACAAGATCCCTCCCATTCGTTTTCTCCCTCATCGCACTAAGAAGACGACCATGTCTATTAATGAATGTTGTAATTCTCCTTGCATTTGTGATTGTGGGCTGGAATTGCTTTAACTTGCTTATGTCCTCTAACATAAGGTCAAGGCAGTGAGCGGCACAAAGTGTCCAAAACAGTGTAGGTCTCCTCTCCATTAGTATATGCCCCGCTGCCTTGTAATTAGAGGCATTGTCTGTGACTACCTGAACAACATACTCGGGGCCAATTTCCTCGATCTTGCTATCAAGTAGATTTGCTAACATTGTGACATTTTGAGACTGACTGGAGGCATCAACAGAACCCATGAAATAAGTCCCCTCCGGACTATTAACATAGAAATTCAACAAGTGTCTTACCTTCTTATCTGTCCAACCATCTGATACGAGTGAGCAGCCGTATTCCTTTCAAGCAACTTCATGTTTCTTCTTTAGGTTATCGGTTTTCTTCTTTGCCTTCTCAAGTAAAAGAACCCTCAACTCGTGATACGTTGGAGGCTTGAAAACCGGCCCATATTGCCCTATGGACTCGACCATTACTTCAAATCTCCTTGAATTTGCAGCATTGAATGGTATGCTACATTCGCAAAAAAAGTCGGCAACGTGCATTTGGACTCTTTCCTTTTCCTCCGGTGTCCTCAAACGACTTAGAAGTGCTTCAACCGTCTTAGCTTTTGGTTGTGGATTTTGGAATTGAAATACAACATTCTTCCTTTTAGAAGCCGTCCCAGAACTTGAGATAGTGTTAGAAGAAGTATTGGAAGCCATGGTTGGATGAGCAGATAATTGTTCTTCTTGCACTTCTACTACATCATCATCATCTAGCTCAAGTGACTTGTTCCTCTTTCTACTATTCAAAGTCGCTTGCATCTCCCTCATAATTTCTGTTGTTGTTTTGGGACACTTAGCTACATCTCCATAATTTTCGGCTAGATGTTGTTTGAGCCTTTTAATGCCCGAATGACATTTCTTCCCACAAAGTATACATTGCACGACATCCTTATTACTTAAATCCGGCCAATATCCATATTTTCAACCCGGATTGTTCGATTTAGCTTTTCTTTTAGGGTCCTTCATTATATCATAATTATCAACCCCCGAACTTTCCGCCATTTTACTATCTACACAATACAATCAAATAAAAAATATAAGACAAACATATATAACATAATATTTATATAGAATTCACAATCTCATAATGTACCCACAAATATCTCTGATGCTGACATTATTAATACTATATAATATATATATAGTGATATCAAATAACTAATAATAGTTCATATTATTTAGTCCAAATGATGAGTTAACCATAAAGTTAAGGTTAAAATAATAACTAACAGTCATGCATTTATCCATTATAGCATAGTAGTACTAATTTACATATAATTAAAAAATTCACAATCATTATTTTTCATGTTTGATTAATTTCTTTCTTTCAGTGAAATATGTACTTGAAAAAAAAAAGCATATGATATAATTAATAGAAATGAATGATATGGAAAAAAAAAAGCCAAACAGTAAACATAAGAAGTTAAGAACCAATCAGCCTCAGCCAGTCAATACTCAATACCCAATACTCAAGAGAAATGAATGATTAGAAAAAAGAAGCCAAACAAGTATTACAGTCGAAGAGGCAGTAGAAAAAGAAAAGGGGAAGAGGAAAGCAGCAGAAAGTTCGGAAAAGGGGAAGGGGTTGCGCCTTACCTGCCGACTGCCGACCAATCTCGCTTTCTTCTTCAATCTCTCTCGGTCGCTCGTTGCTCTTGATCGATCGCTCGCACTCGGTAAGCAAAAAAGATGCAGTCTCTGACTCTATTTCTTCTTCGCTCTCGGTCAGTCGGTCGATCTTCTGAGTTCTAATCGATCGATCGATTGACTCTTCTAGGGCTAGTTTTATCATTCATGTTCATGCGACGTTGTTTTTAAAAACCCAGTTCAGATTTGGGTCGACCCATAGAGACCAAGTCGCTCGATCATCCGGTTAGGCATCCAAGTCGTCGCCGCTCTGTCCAAGTCGACACCTTTTTTCTTTAGGCGCTCGCCTTTCCGTCATCGTCCAAGTCGTTCGCTCGCCTTACCTGTTCTTTACCGACTTGCCGACTAGGCGTCGCCTAGGCGACGACTTAACAACTATGATCGGGAGGGGTAAAATATTTACGAAAAAACATATTATTAATTAAATAATCAATTATGTTTGTAAATATACAAAAATAGAAAAAACTGTTTTAGTAAAAATGTTATACGCACGCACACATTGATTGTTGAAAATTTCATCTATTTTAAAACAGTGGTATATTTAAGACATTTTCAAATTTAAAGCTAAAATAAATTCAATTAATTTTAAACAAATAATTACAAAAATTATAAACTAACTAAAAAATATTACTAATTATAAGATTTATTGTTAGTAAAAGTTATAAATTTAAAACAATCTAGATTTAACAAGTATAAATCAAAATTAAACTTATATTTTAGAACGGATATTAAAATATATCAATTAATTTTAATAGGATTATTATTAAAATTAATAAAAGCTTAGGGCTATAGAAAAATTGGACCGGGCCATGGCAGGCCATGGCAGCCCCTGGCCATGCCTTAGGTCCACCACTGGTTTGACAGCATTCAGTTGATTATTTTTTTTCCTCGATTGAGTGTTGTATCTTTTAGCCAAGCAGTCCCTCATTCAGTTTAATATGCTTGGCTTACCAAATATAGCCAATTATTTCACACACAATGTTAATGTGGAAATAGTGGTACAAATCAGAAAAAAATGATGTTGAATGGTGGAGTGATTATTTTACTAATGTGTATAATTTTTGTATAACAAAGCATAAACACATGTAACATGGATCCCTTGAATGTGTCTTGTGACTCTTTTTCTATCGTATCTTGGAATAGAACCCCTGTCGTGTCTTTTCTGTATGAGCGAGGCTGGCGGCAAACTTTTTCTTTCTTGGGTGGCTTTCCAGGTCCAGAGAAAGAGGTAATGTGACAATTTCTATTTTCAGATTTTTGATTGAATTATATATTTTCTATATCGAGTTCATTTGATAGTCTTACTTCATTCCATTTATGAAATATTTTGGAAACTCTTGCTATTATTGGGGCTTGAATAATGTTTGAGAATCCATAGTGTAGTTGCTTGTATATGTATGTATATACTATTTATATATATATAATTATTAACAAATGTTACATGTCACCTAACTTCTTGAGGTAGGAATCCCAGAAAGTGTTTTGCACTACACTACCGGGGTGAGAGTACCGGAAGGTAGTGCAAACACCTTCCGGCACTCGTATCAGCGAAAATTAAGATGACACCGAGCAATGAAAATTAAGATGACACCGAGCAATGGATCATTCTCATATATATATATACACACACACACACACACGCACACACACATATACGTCTACATACATATGTATACGTGTATATATATAGATGTATTATGTGTATACTTGTACCTATACATATGTACGTATACGTTTACATATATTTTTATCTAGATAATGTTTGGCCATCTTGAAAATTGAATTATCCCAACATACATTTTCAATGTTCATGCCAGGAATGTTATTAAGCAACATCATCTTATTTGCAAATTCAAAAGAAAAGAAGTGACAACAGATAAACAAATTCCTTCCATGGACTTTTAAATTATATTGGCTTAAGCATGATAAATACCAAGTCGACTAAGATTGACTCATTTAAATGCTCAGTGACCCTAGTGAACATTTCATTGAATATCAACAGCTGATATATTGACTACTATATTGCTTTTCTCCTAGTTCAATTCTAAGTAGATTAAATGAACACAAGATTCAAGATTCTCTATTTCTCATGCCACTGTGCCTCATTGTTTACACTAATAGGAGGCTGCTAACCAAGTAATTTTTCTTTACTGCAGTTTGATATGATGAAAGATTACCTTAAGCCAGTTCTAGGTGCAAGTATTGTTGATGCTAGTTGCGGCAGTGGGTTATTCTCACGACTTTTTGCCAAAAGTGGACTATTTTCCCTTGTTGTTGCTTTGGATTTTTCAGAGAACATGTTGCGGGAATGTTATGGATTCATTAATCAGGAGGAGAACTTTCCAAAAGAGTACAAAGCTAATCTGAACTCTGATGTTTATCAATATACGAATGTTTTGACAATTAATTGCATGACCTTCTCTACTACAAATGCTTTCAAGTTATAATTAATTTGAGACATTATTGTTCATGTATACTTTACTTTTTATAGGAACTTCATCTTGGTTAGAGCTGATATCTCTAGACTTCCATTTGCCACGAGTTCTATTGATGCTGTGCACGCTGGTGCTGCTTTGCATTGTTGGTCATCTCCTTCGGCAGCTGTAAGCATTTTCTAGAAATGATTTATATTACTTCTTTATATAGCCTATATTCACAGCTTGGGATAAGTCATAGACCTTGTTATTCAAAGGCTTGTTAGGCTGTTGTAGCAGACTCAAGCAGGGTATACTGGATTTCTTACAATTGACATTGAGTTACATATCTATGTGTTTAACTAAATGGACTACTTCGTTGTTTTGAGGTTCAATTTATGGTTATGCCTTGTACCATGAACTATTAGGGCTTTCAAATAATTTATTTATTTATTATTTTTACATGAGTTAACTTACTTTCCTTCTTTTTTTAATTGAAACAAAAATAAATAGATTTCAAGTAGAGGAGTGTCTTAGACTTTGTATGGTATTTAGGGCATTTAGCTTGAAATCTAGGCTATTTCCTAATAGTTGGAAATTGAAATATAAATAGGCACACTTAGAAGGGGGGTCGAATAAGTGTTCGAACAACTATGGTCGATTTTTATTTTACTTCAAAACTTTTGCTTATTTCAGCTTGCTGAAATACTTAATTCAGTTTCCTTTAAAAAAACTGTTTAAATACTTTAGAATTTAGGATGCTGAAATAATATATATCTTAAGTTTCAGAAATTCTTGTTTATATATTAACTTATTATATTAACCTTAATTCCTGTAATCAATAAAATTAATCACAAACAATTAAATGAACACTAAGAATTTTTTACGTGGTTCAACTACTACCCTCTATAATAGTAGTCTAAACCACGTCCAATACCAATTAGTATTGGAGACTCACTTTATTTATTTCTTTATAAATAAACACTGATTACAATACAGATTCTTACAACAATTAATAACAATTAATTTCTCTTGAGCACTCTTGCTCTTTGTGCACCTATGCACTCCTTAAGCACATTTGCTTTCTTGAACCTGTTTGTAAACATTTTCTCTAATATACCAGGATTAACACCTTTAGACTACACCTAGTCTAAGCCGAAAAATTAAATACAAATATAGAGGTCTATGATCATGCAAGAATAATCAATTTAACAATTAAAGGCTCAACTAAATGCAATGATCAATTAGCACAGAGATATAATTAATTAAATCTTACCAATTATCAGTTAAAAAGATATCAGAAATATAATTGCCCAGCTGATCAAGATTGCACCAATTAAATCAAGTTGCTTGATAATATCAGTAATTAATGCAAATAGTATTCTGTGAGTCGTATCATTCCATACATGACTTGATGGTTTTTATAACCAATTTTAAAGTTACCGTTAATTATAGATTAACATCTGTTCTATTTAGTCCACAGAAACCGGCTTGATAATAGATAACAGAACAAACTCACAATGGTAATGATGACCATCCTTTTGAGTTATACACTTTGGATAAAAATCAAAGACTCTTTTAAAAAGATAACCCACTAAGAACATTCTTTGACTTTATCTCTCTTATCTTAAAAAAAAAACATTAGCGTGTAGCAGTAGTAGTCTTTATCTTTCCAATATTCAAGGTATTTAAAGTTCCAAGGTATCTATAATTACTAACTTTGAAAACTGCACACATCATATCTCAAACAAACAGTGTAGGCTACCGTCCTTTTAGCTTCTAGGCATGCACACGAGATACACTTGAATATACCATAAGCAATATTCAATATATATATAATCCAAGAAATATCAAGTAACGTTTTATAAAGCTTTAAAAACCTTTTGTACTTGATAACATATATTTAATCTAATCTCAAGTATTTTATTTTGAAAAACTTATTAGATTTAAATTATTTTTCATTTAAGACATATAACACTAAATGCCAATGATATGCCCTAGAGCCTTTAATTGAAAAATCAATTATTATGCAATTGACCTTACACTTTGTTTCCTAGTAAGATAAAACTCTTCAACCACTTGAATATCCCACCAATGTTCTTTATCACCAGATACCCAAAATGCCATAAAACAATTTAGCATATGAACAATTCATCATCAAAACTTAAGGATGAAATATGATTAAGTCAATATTCTTCCCCTTTTTGATGATGACAACCCAAAACTTTTAATTCCCATTAGCTCCCCCCTAAAACTATGCATACAATATAATTAGCTCCCCCTAAATTCATGCAACAATATCATTTCAGGAATCTCATAATATCTAACTGAAATCCGATTTTTCAGTGTATCCTGAAATTTTAAACAACCCCTGTTATCTGTATTTTCCTGCAATCATGTTTAGTTCAATATACACCAAATATCAACTCCTAACATATCAAAAAAAACATTTAAAATTTAAAATAAGTCTGTGAAGCACAAAACCAAAAACCAACAATAATAAGTCTTTTCAGTCTATCAAAAATCAAAAACCACCATAAAACTTCTCCCCCTTTGTCATCAAACAAAAAGGGAAATATCCATCAATCAAGATCTACCACTGCTGCACGTTGTTCAGCCCTCTGTGTGAAGTAAGGGCGATGATTAGCGCGATGAATCTTTTCAGGAAGGGAAAGATCAGCAGCAAATTGAGGAGGTCGAGGAATGAAAGTCACATGTGGCATCGGTACGTCAAGGAAATCACCCATATACTCGGCTAGCCAGTTACAATGAACCATTCCGTAACGGAAGAGTGCTTACGCTGCATATGTAACTTAGAGCCTACGTCGTTGAAACGCAGAGCCGCGAACTCAGCCAACTCGCCAACTTGATTGCTTACAAACTTGATTTCCTGACTCAATTGACAAGCATTGCGGTTTATTTTCCGTTGCATGACCTCTGCCAAAGCAGTGGTTTGCAATTCAAACCCAGCTTGTAAATCAATAAATTCATCCTCAAGATTATGATAAAGTTTGTTAATTTCAGGAGCGCCCAAAGGCAGTTTGCCTTTCTCCAACACAGACATACGATTGTTGAGACCAGACATCTCCAGTTGCATTTTTTCTTGATTACCAATAATAATTTTTAACATTTCAACAATCTCAGAAGAAGATTGAGTAGGGGGCAGAACAGGGGAAGATGGAATTGATATGGGAGGAATAGAATTATCAGAAGTGATACGGACAAACTGACCGTCAGTCAAAGCAATACGAGACATCTTGAGAGTACTAACACTGAGTGAATCAGTCACAGCAACAAAAATTTCATTTTCAAAGGAAATTTTAAAATGATTAAAGAAAGTGGTGAGACTTGCACTATAAGGCAAACACATTTTTATTTTTCGCAAACAACTCATCATTTGATGTAACAACATTTGAGACAGATTAAAAGACATCTTTCAAAATCATAACAATTATTATCAAATCTTGATAGGTAAAATCAGCACCTCCACCTAAGCGGGGTAAAAGATTAAATCTAATCAGATGATGAAGCACACAAGCAAGAGGAGAAACATCCACTGTTTTAGGAGTAAAAACATCATTTATCAGAGGATTATCCATGACAATCTGTAATTGTTCCAAAGGGGTAAAAGGAGAATGGACAGCTCCTTTTCGAGTAAATGGACAGACACCCGTGAATGGAATGTTTAGAATGCTACCAAAATCCATGACAGTGAAATATAGTGATTTGCCTTTTAAAAAAAGACGTGTAGAAATCCCCATGACATTCTAGATTAGTATAAAACTGCTGAACTAATCTAGGATATGCAACTGAGGGAGGAAAAATCATGGAAGAAATACCATATGATTCAAATAAATTTTTCAAAGGAGACTCTTGATAGTAGATTTGATCAACAGATTATTCATAAACCAATTGTTTTGGAAAAATGACATTCTTAAACTGCACCTCATAAGCATACTTTGAAAGAAATTTTCAGGAAAATCAGAGGTGAGGATAGGGTTTACCGAAACCGGTGGTGGTGTAAACTCGAGCTTACACGAAGGGATCGTTGACTTCCGTCGTCGAGAGGGTCCTGGTGATTTCAGCAAGGATGGACTGAAGGTTGATTCGTCAGAAGTTGAAGAGTCCAACGACTTTGGTTCCACAGACATAGCCTTTTTCATTTTTCTTTGTTTGCGAGAAGGTCCGACAGACGATTGAGGAGGCACCAACATCGGATCATCGTCAGAATCGATTATCGAACTCTTGTGTGTTCGAGTTCTCATGGTGTTTGAGGTTTGAAGAAACAAACAGAGAAGAGTAGTGAGAGAGGAAGAAAGCCAGAAAAGAAATTTGAGATGTGAAGAGAATGGTGAAGAATAGAGTCAAATAAGAAAAACAGATGCATGTATATACACTCCTATAACCTTACGTTTCCCAAGAAACCCCAGCCGTCCTGTCTTTTCGATTTTCAAAAACCATTATGATAGTTGCTTAGAATACCGCGTCCATGAATTAAGGATTTAATGAGCAGTCGTAAAAGTATACTATTAATTATCCTAATCAGTTAATAAGATAAGTATGCAATAAATATGATAAAGATAATGCAAATCTTAAAATGTTAGCAAGAATTATGCTATACACATTCCAGGTTCTCTTCGCAGCATACAAAATCTGTCTTCACTTAACGGTTTAGTAAAAATATCTGCAATTTGATTTTCAGTAGGAATAAAAATTAATTTAATTAAACCTTTTGATACATTATCTCTTAAAAAATAATGTCTTACTTCTATGTGTTTTGTACGTGAGCGTAACACATGATTTTTAGAGATATCTATAGCACTAGAATTATCACAGTATATGGGCACACATTCACATAATATGTCAAAATCACATAGGGTTTGCCTCATCCATAAAATCTGAGAACAGCAGCTTCCTGCAGCTAGGTATTCACCCTCAGTAGTTGAAAGAGCCACTGATGTTTGCTTTTTACTATGCCATGATACGAGACTTTGTCCCAAGAAAGTACAAGCACCACACGTACTTTTTTTATCGATTTGACACCCTGCATAGTCAACATCTAAATAACCTATTAGTTCAAAGTCATTGCAAATAGGATAAAATAACCCTAAGTTAATAGTACCACTTAAATATTTTAAAATTCTTTTAACAACATTTAAGTGTGATTCTTTGGGCTTAGCCTGAAATCTTGCACACAGACAAACACTATACATTATATCGGGTCTAGAAGCAGTTAAATATAGTAAGCATCCAATCATACCTCGATATTTTGTTATATCAACATTAATACCTTTCTCATTAGTGGTGAGCTTTACTGATGTGCTCATGGGTGTACCTTTCGAGTTAGATCCTTCAAAGCCAAATCTCTTGAGTAATTCTTTTGTGTATTTGGTTTGATGGATATAAATTCCTTCCTTTGTTTACTTGATTTGAAATCCCAAAAAGTAATTAAGCTCTCCCATTAAGCTCATGTCAAATTCTTTATGCATGCACTTGGAAAACCACTCACAAAGAAAATCATTAGTAGCACCAAATATTATATCATCTACATATATTTAAACAATAATAATATCTATATTTTTATGCTTAATAAATAATGTAGAATCTATTTTACCTCTAACAAATCCTTTTGACAAGAGATACTTACTTAACCTTTCGTGCCAAGCCCTTGGAGCTTGTTTCTAGCCATAAAGAGCTTTCTTTAATTTGTAAACATAATTAGGATACTTTTCATGCTCGAATCTAGGAGGCTGTTTGACATATACTTCTTCATTGATGTTCCCGTTGAGGAACGCGCTTTTTACATCCATTTGATGAAGCTTAAACTTTTTGTAGCATGCAAAAGACAACAAAATTCGGATTGATTCCAGCCTTGCCACTAGTGCATAGGTTTCTTCATAGTCGATTCCGTCTTGTTGGTTGTATCCTTGAGCTACTAACCGTGCTTTGTTACGAGTGATTGTCCCGTGCTCATCAAGCTTGTTCTTAAATACCCACTTAGTACCAATAATGGAAACATCTTTTGGAGGAGGTATAATTTCTCACACTTGGCATCTCTCAAATTGTTGGAGTTCTTCTTGCATTGCCAATAGCCAGTTCTCATCAAGAACTGCATCTTTTGCATTCTTTGGCTCAACCTGTGACAAAAATGCAGAGAATGCACAATGATTTTGTAAACCTCTTCGTGTGGTTATATCTTTGTTGATATCTCCAATGATATTTTTCGGAGGATGATTCTTGATATATCTAGCTGTTCTTGGCATTTGGATATCATGTATAACTTCCTCTTGATCATGAGACTCATCTTTATCATCTTGCAAATTTTCAGGTTCACGTTCATGCTGGTCATTGATTTCAGTTTTCTGAAACTGTTCATTCGGTCTCTTGTTTTGTTCTTTTTGGTTTGCTGAAATCCTGACTGTCTCCAAATTTTCTGCATCTTCACTTTCTTTTGGAAGATCATTGTTAGTTTCATTGAAAGTGATATGAACAGACTCTTCTACACATGATTTTCTAATATTGAAAATACGATAAGCCTTACTATTTTGAGAATAGCCAATGAATATTCCTTCATACGACTTAACATCAAATTTTTCCAAATTATCACTTGTATTTAAGATGAAACATTTAGAACCAAATACTTTGAAATAACTTATGTTTGAAAATTTATTATTTAAAAGCTTATAAGGAGGTTTCAAGATAATAGGACGAATGGGTACTCTATTTAGAACATAACATGATGTACTTACTGCTTCGGCCCAAAATTTCTTTGGAAGCTTACTTTCTTGCAGTAGAGTTCTTGCTGTCTCTTGTAAAGTTCTATTCTTCCTTTCCACCACCCCGTTTTGTTGAGGAGTCCTTGGGGCTGAAAATTCATGGCTAATACCTCTTTGATCACAAAAAGTTATGAAATCTTTTTGAAATTCAGTGCCATGATCACTTCTAATTCTAATGAGTTTGTAGTTATACTTTGTTTCAAGATTCCTTATTAATTTTTCAAATTCTTTAAATGTTTCATCTTTAGTTCTCAAAAATAATACCCATGTGTATCTGAAAAAATCAACTATTACAAATGCATAAAATTTACCATTAATACTAGAATGTCTTTCCGATTCGAATAAATCAAGATGAATTAATTGCAAGGGAGAGGAGGTTGATACCATATTATTTGCTGTAAAAGAGGTTCTTGTTTTCCCAGTTGACAAGGAATGCGTATTCCTTTCTTTTCAAACCTGATTTTTGGCAGTCCTTTTATGAGACTCCTTGTAGATAGCTTTTTGATTAAATCCATATGATCATGTCCCATCCTCTTATGCCATAAATAAGCTTCGTTTTGTACTGAAGTAAGACATAGTTCTTCATCCTGTTGCTCAAAGTCAATAGTATATATATTTCCTTCTCTTTGTGCAACTAGAGTAGTATTGTTAGTACCATGAAATATTGTGCATTTATCTTTTTCAAAATTCACTTGATGGCCATTATCCATTAATTGACTGATACTAATTAAATTAAATTCAAGACCGTTAACAAGGTGAACATTATTTATACTTGCCTTGCCATTACCAATTTTACCTTTTCCGATTATTTCGCAGGTTCTATTGTCTCCAAACGTGACCGTTCCATTTTCTAATCTAGATATCTAGTTCCATGAACTTTGATTTATCACCTGTCATGTGACGAGAACATCCGCTATCAAGAATCCATTTTTAAAATGGAACTTTTGCCTTTAAACATACCTGTCAAGAAAGAATAATTCATCCTTTTGGTACTCGTATCTTTTTGGGTCCACTTATGTTAGTAGCAAGTAAATCACCCTTTTTAATCCACACTTTTTTAACCTTGTTTTGTTTCTTAAAGCAATTTATATCTAAATGACTTTTAATACCACAATGTTTACAAGTTGTGAAATGAGAACAAAAATTTAGTCTAAAATTTGATTTTGATTTTAACATTTTTATCTCTCTTTTTGTAAGTTGGATTATAGCCGATTCCTTGTTTTTCAAAACTGGGTCTTTGTTTTCCTAACATAACAAGATTTTCTTCTCGAACAAATTTAGCAAGTGTTGATTTTAGTGACTTATTTTCCTTTTGTAGTTCATTAATTGGAATAGTCATACAGTGAGATTCATTACTAAATGCACCTATACATACATCTTTCATTTTTAGTTCATTAGTCGAATTTTCAACTTTCTTATTTAGATGGTTAACTTTGTTGAAAAGTATTTTGTTAAAATTGTCTAAGTAGCCATTTTTTGCAATCAAAATCTTTTCATCTTTACATGATGACTCTTTTTCAATTTCTTTCTTTTCATCTATTAATGAATCTACTTCATTCATTAATGTATTAACTAAACCTTTCAAGCATGCATTCTTTTCTTTTAACTTCTTATTTCCTTGTTCTAATGAATTTAGTTCATTAAAAGATACCTGATTAGAGTCACCTTCGATTCCCACGAAGCATACTTGTGCTATCTCATCTTTAGCATCGATCTCCACTTCGGATTCCTCATCACTCCAAGTAACAAGGACTTTGTTCTTGTTGTCTTTGTAGTTTGTTTTCCCTTTCTTTAATTGAAAACAATCTTTCTTGAAGTGACCAGGACGTCCACATTCGAAGCATGTCTATTCAGTTTGCTTTCCTTTAACCTTATTTGAATTGAAAGTGTTTCTACTCTTGTTCTTCCTTTGAAGTAGTCCCTTGAGTCTTCTTGACTTCATGGCTATTTCTTCATCTGAATCATCATCTGAATCATCAAGCTCTTCCTCATTATCTGAAGTAATAGCTAAGACCTTTCTTCGAGGAGTTTCCTCCTCATCATCATATCTCTTTAACTAATGTTCATATTCTTCTAATTCACCAAACAGAGTTAAAGTGTCCATGGAAGAAATAGTAGCAGAATCTTGAAGAGTAGTGATTTTAGAAGCAAACCTTTTGGGCATAGCCCGAAGTAACTTACAGTTGATCTCACTTTGAGGAATAGTCTTGTCCAGCAATTTCAATGAATTTATAAGGACTAGAAATTTTGCTTGAGTTAGCTTAATGATTTCATCTTTTTCGAGCTTGAACATTTCATAATCGTGCATAAGCATGCTTAGCTTGACTTCTCGTACTTTGGAGGTACCTTCATGACTTACCACTAGAGTATCCCATATTTCTTTGGATGTGTTGCATGAGGAGACTTTATCTATCTCGGATTGTACCGTGCTGCTGAGAAGTGTGTTTATTGCCCTTGAATCATATGAGATCATGTAGGTTTCGGTTAAATCCATTTCTAGCAGAGTCTTTGGTGTTCCATAATCTTTTCGTGGAATAACCGGTCCGTTCTCAACGACCCATCATTCCCAAGGATCTCTTTTAAGATAGATCCTCATCCGGAATTTCCAAAAATTGTAGTTATCGGTTCCATGCAACAGTGGTGGTCGGTTGGTTGATTGTCCTTCTTGATTGTTGTTCCCGAACTGTGCCATATCAGAATCTTTCCCTACAAGTCACCTTTAAGACCAAGATAAGTAGAGCCAAGCTTTGATGCCAAATGAAATTTAAATAGGCACACTTAGAAGGGAGGGTTGAATAAGTGTTCGAACAACTATGGTCAATTTTTATTTTACTTCAAAACTTTTGCTTATTTCAGCTTGTTGAAATACTTAATTCAGTTTCCTTAAAAAAAACTGTTTAAATACTTTAGAATTTAGTTTGCTGAAATAATATATATCTCAAGTTTCAAAAATTCTTGTTTATATATTAACCTTAATTCTTGTTATCAATAAAATTAATCACAAACAATTAAATGAACACCAAGAATTTTTTACGTGGTTCAACTACTACCCTCTATAATAGTAGCCTAATCCACGTCCAATACCAACTAGTATTGGAGACTCACTTTATTTATTTCTTTATAAATAAACACTGATTACAAAACAGATTCTTACAACAATTAATTTCTCTTGAGCACTCTTACTCTTGCTCCTTGTGCACCTATGCACTCCTTAAGCACATTTGCTTTCTTGAACCTGTTTGTAAACCTTTTCTCTAATATACCAGGATTAACACCTTTAGACTACACCTAGTCTAAGCCGAAAAATTAAATACAAATATAGAGGTCTATGATCAATGCAAGAATAATCAATTTAACAATTAAAGGCTCAACTAAATGCAATGATCAATTAGCACAGAGATATAATTAATTAAATCTTACCAATTATCAGTTAAAAAGATATCAGAAATATAATTGCCCAGCTGATCAAGATTGCACCAATTAAATCAAGTTGCTTGATAATATCAGTAATTAATGCAAATAGTATTCTGTGAGTCGTATCATTCCATACATGACTTGATGGTTTTTATAACCAATTTTAAAGTTACCGTTAATTATAGATTAACATCTGTTCTATTTAGTCCACAGAAACCGGCTTGATAATAGATAACAGAACAAACTCACACCGGCAATGATGACCCTCCTTTTGAGTTATACACTTTGGATAAAAATCAAAGACTCTTTTAAAAAAATAACCCACTAAGAACATTCTTTGACTTTATCTCTCTTATCTTAAAAAAAAAACATTGGCGTATAGCAGTAGTAGTCTTTATCTTTCCAATATTCAAGGTATTTAAAGTTTCAAGGTATCTAGAATTACTAACTTTGAAAACCGCACACATTATATCTCAAACAAACAGTGTAGGCTACCGTCCTTTTAGCTTCTAGGCATGCACACGAGATACACTTGAATATACCATAAGCAATATTCAATATATATATATATAATCCAAGAAATATCATGTAACGTTTTATAAAGCTTTAAAAACCTTTTGTACTTGATAACATTTATTTAATCTAATCTCAAGTATTTTATTTTGAAAAACTTATTAGATTTAAATTATTTTTCATTTAAGACATATAACACTAAATGCCAATGATATGTCCTAGAGCCTTTAAATGAAAAATTAATTATTATGCAATTGACCTTACACTTTGTTTCCTAGTAAGATAAAACTCTTCAACCACTTGAATATCCCACCTATGTTTTTTTATCATCAGATACCTGAAATGCCATAAAATAATTTAGCATACGAACAATTCATCATCAAAACTTAAGGATGAAATATGACTAAGTCAACAGAAATCATTGATAATGTGCTCGAGTCTCTTTGTTCCTTCAATACCGAATTGATTTTGAATTACGTATTGATGAAAATGATGAAACAAATTTTTTTACACCAAAAAAAGAGAAAGAAACATACTTGTAAAATAATATTAGCAACTTGTCTTTCATACTTGTTATTTAGTGTTTTTTTTTACCTTTTGCTTTTGTTTTAATTCATTTTTTTTGTCTAAAATTTGATTTTGTTAAATCATTGCAGTAGATTTGAAACTTGAGTTTCCACTTGAATGAGAGCCAAAATATGGAAGTTTTAAAATTGTTGTGCTCTTGAAATACGTTGCTGATCACATTTTTGTCATTAAGATGTAAATGCAGTTTATTTGGTGTCTTAAATTTGTCTATACATTTTGTATTTTCTGGCATTGATAGTTGATCGTCTTGTTTTTCTCCTTCTTGCTTCCAATTTTTTTGTTGTACAAGCATTTGTTTTTTAAGAGTTATTTGGATAGTTTTAAATTTTAAAAGATTGCCCAAGTTTCAAAATCTTTTGGCTAACATCTGTGTCGTTTGTCCCATGGTTACCACTCACGTGTTAGCGAATTGCGTGTTGGTACAAATATTTCAAAACATGATAAACTTTTGTTCCGGAACATGAAAATGTAGCGATCCAAAACCTTTTTTTCCCTTTTTACTTAAACTTGTACTAGACAAGTATGATTACAACTTTACTTGATGATTTATAAATGATGAGCATCCTCTTATATTGCCCTTGGGCCATGCAACCAATGACTAAGATCAAATCTAATGGAAGTGTAGGATCGACTATCTAGAATCATCCTCTAAAATAGAAAGAATATTTACAAAGTATAATAATCACATGAGTAAATTTAGAATACTATTAGAAACCCTAATATATAGAAGAATATTATAGGGATTATCAACTAATATAACTAACTGAGCGCGATGACACTATGTAATCTCGTAGAAAATGCTCTTGTTGTAACATTATGCTTACAAACAACTCAACTAGTTTTAACTACATATTTGTATTCCAAGCTCACCATCCTTTTCCACCAATTAAGAGATTCAAAGAAACTTACCTCTACTGTACTCCATAGTCCATACCACGAAAAGTTTTCATCCTGAATTCGTTCCACGCACCGCATCAAACCATGATCTAGTTAATATTGGTTTGCCCTTCGTATGAGCAAGGCCATTTCCCACTAAAAAACATGGCTTAACAGCTGATTTTAGTATATAAACTATACTTATCTTTGGCTTCGTCAGAAAGGATATTAATCACAAGGATATATCATTTAGGGTTTGACAAATTTTGGAAAGTCTTTACAGATCAACTGAAATGTGCGAGAAACCAACCATTAGTAGTTCATGGACAGCACCGGCCCTGGGCTAAAGCCCAAGGTGCCCGGGCTTTAGGGCCAAAAATTTTTAGGGCCCCCTTAAATATTATCTTCCTTTTATAGTTTTATTACTTAAATATTAAAGCAAATAATTAATCTGGGAGACTATGAGTGACTGAGTGTTCGTCTCCTACTCTCCATCTAAATTACAAATAGTCTCCTTCACAGTTCACACAAATAGTTCGTCTCCTACTCCTAGACTCCTTCACACAAATAGTTCATCTCCTTCACACAAATCAATTAATCTGAAAAGCAAATAATCAATTGAGCTTCTCCAGCGGACTTCATCTCCTTCAGTCCTTCATCACTATTTAAGTTCAGGTATTAATTCTATTTTTTAGGGTTTTGAAATTAATTGTTTTGTTTTGAAATTAATTGTTTTGTTTATGAGATTTATGGTAATCCGAGGTTACTAGGCGTCCTTTAAGTCTCTGTAGTTGAATTAAGGCTTCGGTGGCTCAGTGCCTTTTGATTGAATATTACTCGTATTAATAAACATAAAAAGGGATAAGGGATATCATGATTATTGTAATATTTTACATATTTAAAGCATATAAATCTATAATTTGTACAAAACAGTTTAAATAAGTTTAATTATTATGTACCTTGGGGTTCCATCAAATTCAGTCTTTTGGGTTTTTTTTAATTATTTGGGAGTAGCGTTAGACTTTAATAAAGAAGGCCCTATTTGGTAATTAATTTATAGATAATCACGAGATTATGCTGGAATTTTGCATATTTTTAAATTTTAATTCACCATGGCTCCTAAAAAGTATATGCCTGGATCTGAAAAAAGAAAGAAAAAAGCGGATGAATTAGTTCAATCTCAAGCGGGTTCACTCGATAAATTTTTTGGTAGTAAGAAACAAAAGGAGAGTTCTAGTGTGGTTGAACAGTCGGATAATGAAGAATAAATAGTAGATACGGGGAATGAAGAACAATAAAATTTAGCGGAAAATACGAATATCCTTGCAAAGGAACCAAATGAATGTGTGAATGAGAGACCATGAAGATATGAATGATGAGGGTCACAATGAAGGTTTGGATTGTGAATATGGACCTACAAACATTGATGATCCAAGCAACTGGGACAAAATTGATCAAAATTTTATTGACTTTGTAGTTGAAAGAGGGCCTTTAAGAAGAGATGGGGATCAATTTCCTAAGGATACAGAGGGTAGGCATTTTACTTCCTTTCATTACATCCGTCGTTTGTCAAACGAAGAGAAGAAAGATAGGAGGTGGCTTGTATATTCAAGTGCTTCCGACAAAGTATTTTGCTTTTGTTGTAAATTGTTTGCGCAAGGTGAAAACAATACTTTGTTGGCTACTAATGGCTTGAGAAATTGGAGAAATATTGGTCAAAGGTTCAAAAGTCATGAAGGTAGTAACGAGCATATTGCTTGCATGAGCAAATGGATTGAATTAGAGAGGAGATTGAAAAAGAATGAAACAATCGACAAAAGTGTGCAAGATCAAATCAACAAAGAGAAGGAGCATTGAAAAGGGGTACTAGTAAGGATAATTGCTGCTGTGAAAGCACTTGCTAAAGTGAATTTAGCATTTCGTGGAGATAATGAGAAGATTTATCAAGAGAAGAATGTGATTTTTCTAACCATAATCGAAATGGTTGCTGTATATGATCCAATAATGCAAGAGCACTTTCGCCGGATTTTGAAAGGTGAGATTCATTACCATTATCTTAGCCATAAAATTCAGAATGAATTGATACAAATGATTGCTGATGATGTCAAAAGTGCAATGATTTGTAAGATAAAAAATGCAAAATATTTTGCCGTGATTCTTGATTGTACTCCAGATATAAGTCACAAAGAACAAATGTCACTTGT